>VZZY01009887.1:37926-105130 GCA_013400335.1 Eurystomus gularis | reverse complement strand
GGATTGCTTCTGTAACTGTCTAGATGCACTATAAAGATCTCTTAGAAACTTCTTTTGGTGAGAGTAGGCTCAGTGCTCAATTTTAGAGATGAAGAAGACATGTTATATATAAACTAGTTCTTTTGGGAAAAGCCCATTTTGGATCATAAAAAAATAGTAGCTCTTTAGCTTTTCTCTGAGTAGCAGCTACAGGAACAATGTTCTTAAGAGATTCTTTTCTTTCAGCTGTGGAGACTGTACTCAGCTGTGATTGGTTCATTAGTGTTCTTCAGTGTGTTCTTGTATTTTTGCTAGCAGGCTGTAAAAACCTTGTCAGCTAACTGGAAATCCCAAAGTCTGTGAAACCTCTGGGTTTTATTGCCTTTTTGCATACAGAAAAATTTGCTGATATGCTAATTCACAAAAACTTTTCAGAATTGAATGTTCTCCGAGAGTCATACTGTCCTCGCCTGTTATGTTTGAAGTCTGCAGTTATAAGACCTTGCTTATTTTATTTTGCAGAATATTGGCTGTGACGACTATCTGGGTTCAGACAAAGTGATCGACAAGTGTGGAATATGTGGAGGGGACAACACTGCTTGCAAGGTTGTGTCTGGAGTTTTCAAACATACGCTAACAAATCTTGGCTACCACAAGATAGTGGAAATTCCTGAAGGAGCTACTAAAATCAACATTACTGAGATGTCAAAGAGCAACAACTATTTGGGTAAGTTGCATCTCAGTCAATAAAGCATTCTTGGTGTGCTAGTGTGACTTGGTGGAGGTTATGCTAGGAAAGGCCTTCTAAGCAGTGTGAAATAGGTGTCAAGAACAACAGAGGAGAAGGGCGGGGGAGAATACAAATCATTAAACAGGCATTTTGATCAGAATTAACTGGCAGTTTATAATTCTGGCTTGGTCTTACATGACAAACATCATAGGCGTCTTACCGTCTGTTTCCATGTCCGTTTGACTTGGCTTTGGTGTTTCCTATTAGTTAGTGCTGCAGTGGCGATTACACTTCCCACATCGTTAACCTTCTCTGAGTAGCCAAAGAAGTGACATGCTTGTTTATGTAAAGTGTGCCCAAGCTGCTTGAGAAGAGTGGAGCATCTTCTGATTTCCTAAACGTGTCAGTTCTTTTAAAGTTTATGTCAAAGTTATATTGAGATAATGTGATACTGAGGTGGTATCTGCAGTATGCAAGATCATTTGTACAAATGTTTATTCTGAAGCAGGTCCTTAATTCAAACCATAGAAGATTTATATTAACACTATTGCATCTTGTGGTATATTTCTAGATCTGTCTAGTGTGCTGCAAATTAGAAATTATGTGGAATTACTGTAGGTCTATGTCTTATCTTGTGTGCATTTGTGAACTGTGGCATTCCATCGTGACCTCTCATTTCCCAGGTTCCAAAGCCCTTAGTTTGCCTGCGTTTGTGGTTCTGTTTTAGATGTAAAACCTGCCTCTTGCTCTTTAATTTCTCTCCACCTGTGAGTCCATCCTTAGATCTGTCTTTAAAATTACCATAGCAAATAATAAAAATGGAGGTACTTGAGGCCTTTCTTGCTAGCTTCATGTAATTGTCGCTAGAACTTTCTAGCTATACTGGCAGTTTCAAATCACGGTACTCTTGTGTGGCAGCTGCTCTGTCTCACTGCTGGCTGGTAAGCATCTCAGCTACTGCTTAAGTACAAGAAAGGAAAGTGTTCATTGTTGAATAGCCTCTCTCTTCAGCTTTCTTCTTCTTAATTCCTGCTGGAGCTGAAACTAGTTCTACAGAACCATTTCCTTGTAGATGGGAGTTTATTATGGGGAACAGTCTGAACTGTAATGTGAACTCCAGAATTTTACCAAGAAAGTGACTCTTCAGAAGTGAAGAAATAGTATAAGCTACCTCCAGTCCAAGAAAACCAAGTGTCCTGGACCTCTTCTAGAGTGATCTTATCAGTTCTAATTTGTCCTGGTTCCATCCAGCTGTGTGTTTGATACACCTATATGCACTAGCATTCAGTTTTTCATGTGAAAAGTTTGTATAGCATCCATCAAAACTAACTTGTTTGGTGACAAAAGAAAATAATAATTCTAGCTAAAGAGCTTCCATAAATATTTGTACATGCAGTAGAAAATGTGGGAATGCAGCTTACTTGGCAGGACAGTGAAAGTAGCCATGTTACGAATATATAAAATCATGGAGTTAAATGTAATTTGTCCTGTTGGATTTGTATCCTTACATCTGAAAACAGCTAGCAGAAAAACTCTTTTAAGTATGTTAAAATGTCCTGAGCCACTTGAACATTTTTGGAATGGGGAGGACAGAAAAAGAGTCATATTTTTGCTTAAAAATAACCAGACTGTTGGCATGTATGGGAAAGTGGCAAAGTTTCTCTTTCCCATACTACTCCTTATTCCCTGAGCTCTTGGTTATGCTATCTTCTTTTCTTTTTTTTTTTTTCTTTATTTTTTTATCCATTTCATGTGTTTCATTTTAAAGCTGCTGGTATGGATTTAGTCTGCTTAATTAGCCAGCTCCCTCCTTTGTTAGGAATTCTTGAGGCTGCAGTTCTAGCTAGAAGGACTCCAGCCTCTCTGCTTATACTGTTACTCAATAAATTTGTTTTATTTAGGCAGGCGAGTTGCAACAGGACAGGAATGAAGATACTGTAAACCGATCAGAAAACTGAAACTAGAGAAAGGTTTATCAAGCAATTTATTGGACAAGTGAAATGGTAACTGGGAGCTTGGTTTTGGGCATATTGGTAATCACAAATTTCTCACTGGTAAAACATCACTCAAAATGTAGACATATGCATTTTTATAGAGCACATGACACTGGTAGAGCTGGGAAGCTTGAAAACTCAGATTTATTTATGAAAACTCCATATTTATGGTAATAAGTTGGTGTCTTCAACTTTAAAATCAAAATAAAAAATCTCCAACTCATCCTGACATTGCAGAAGCAACAAGAAAAACAACCCAGCAGCCAATCCTTTAAGTATGTGGTCGAGTGCTTTGCAAAACTGAAGTTGCAGATGCCTGTTCTGCCCTTGTCCAGTTGTAGCCATCAGAGCTGCTTGTAAGCAACATTCTTCTTGTTGCAAGGAGTGTAATTTCATTGCTTTTGGTTTCCCTTTCACTTTGCATGTTTTTATGGTTTCTCCAATGCAAAATCATAGGTCAACTCAAGGTCACTAAAACTCTTTTAGAAGATGACAGCAGATTTTTCTCTAAGTTATCCAGCCTGTCTCTGTTCAGGAGATTGTCATTCCATGTGGTTTCATTAAACAATTTTTGGAATGCTCCACACCTTTTCACTGCTTTGTCAAAAAGTACTAAGCAAATAAGCAATCTGGAAAGTGTGTTTTCAGAAGGAGGTATTGCTGTAAAATCAGGAGGTGCTGGAAAAAGCAGGCAAGAATGTGAGATTTTTTTACCCAAAGAGTTTCAAACTCAGCTAAAATTCATCCAAACAGTTAAAAGCTTCTCCATGCTGCTTTGCTAAACTTTTTTGTGGTAATCTGTTGCACTTTGTTCCAAAACCTGTGACTCTCATAAAAAGTATAGTTCTAATGATGATGGTAGCTTATTAAGTTTCACTGATTTTAAGTATTGAATGCTTGGGTTTTTTGCACACGAGTTGGAGTAATTACAGAATAACATTTGTAAGTTCTTGCTACTTGAAAACAACAAACTTTTGTTAAAAGAAAAAAATTACAGTGGTATATGAAGCTTTTAGTACTTCTGGAACATAATCTGGGTAGTCAGAACATTGAGATTAAAGGAGATAGGCTGTTTTGATGATTGTTCAACTGGTTGTTCATGTAACTTTATCATTAACTTTTCATAAAAACTAAAAAATCATATTTTTGTGCGTCTAGTTGTCTTATACTATTTCATTGCCATATACATGAAAAATGTTCAGAAACATTTCTGCTTTCTTCTGCTTATGTTTTCTTTTTTTTAGGTGTTCTGGTTTTGAATGAATGAATTTCATACAGCACAAATAACCTTTTCTTCTCTCTGGCCCCCTCCCTCCTCTAATCATTCTAGGTTTTCCATTTCTTGAACATCTTTACTGTAGGTAGAGTGACAATCTGATAAAGGAAAATACTTTAAGAGTCAAAATGAGACTGATATGCAACGTTAACTGGTTTTTCTTAGGGAGGCAAAATGAACTACCTCTAATTATGCCATGAGGCAGATCAGAAATTCCTCCGGAAACATCTTGTATTTTCTTGTGTGTGTGTGTGTGTGTGTGTTCAGAAAGAAGTCCAGTTGTGGACTGCTAAATAATAGCAGTCAATAACTGTTAGTAATGTATTAATCAGTCTGTGTATTTCTCTAGTATTGTCTTACAGTTATAAGCAAAAGCTCCATATTATAATTTAGGCTTGGACTTTATAAAGTGTAAACAAGACGACATACAGTCCTAAGCTATGTACGGAATGACTTGCTTCTCAAAGTAGTTTTCAGCAATATTTTCTTACTGGCTGATGTGTTAAATCTTTCAGCAACAGAACTGCTGACCTTGGATAGACATTTCTATTGGCAAAGCACTTCTGTCACATGCTAGGCTTGTACAGAAAAGAGACAAAGACATACTTTTTATCCCACTGGTAATCATCAGCTGGCCAGTTCTCATACACTGAAATGGGAAGCTTGCCACTGAATTAAGTAGGACCATAATACCTTAAGTGGGACCAGTATGTTGAAGAACGTGTGGGGTTGAGTATAAATACTTCAGCGTCTTTGGGATTGGGATTTGGGATAATGGCAAATTTTAAAGCCAAATGACATGAATCTGAAGTGATTATTTTGAAAGTGCTTTTTTGCACGTTGGATCTCGAGAACCTAATTCGAAGAAACTGGTTGTTATCCATACCCATAGTCTCAACAGCAGGAGAATCTGATGGGAAGAAGGAATCAATAGTAAAAACTAAAATTTAAGCTTAATACAAGAGTGAAAGATACAATGGTTGAAAATGCTTTAGTTTTGAAATACACTTACCATGCATAATGAACTTACTCCAACTGGAAAGAATCTGGTAATGTCCCATAACCCAAGCAGCAGGTTTTTTTGTGGAGCAGTTGTCTGAATCGAGAGTCATATGGCTTTGAGATTCAGTTCTTCAGATGGTATCAGACGTAGTGCCTGCCATCGCTGGCAATAGATCTTTATGAGATATCTCATGAAAACTCACTCACTTTAAAGTTTTGGCAAGTCTCTTAACGTTTTGTGCCTTACTTAAATACTGTTTACTACAAAGATGTTTCATATTGAAATTTATTTCATTGCTAATTGTAAAGCTCTTCACAGTTCCTGCAGGGAATATGATGTGTATTTAAATTTTGTTTTTCATGGGATTAAGTTATTTTAGCCACTAAGTGAGATACGGAAATATTTGGCTATAATGCATTTTCCTTGCTTTCCGTAAAATAATACTCCTCTATTCTAGCATTTTCTATTAGCACATGCCAGTATATAGTATTTGTGATTAAGAGTTACACATTAGTATATTTTTAGACAAAATTCCGAAGGATGTTAGTTGCAAGCTTGTGAATATTGTTGTGCCTGACCATGAATATGGATTTAAGGAATTTGTCATATGAAAACAACAGTGGCTAGTACTAAAGGGGCTGAGAAGATCCGCTAAAAAATATTTTTATTCAGTATTCCCTGCAGCATGTAACATTCAAACAGTATGTCTCATGATAAAATATTGGTACCAGCTCTTGACCTTAAAATAGCATTCTGAAATCAGCTTAGAGATTGAAATGTACAGCAAATAAAGGACTTAGATTAGAACACTGGCAGAGAATTTAGAAGGTAAACAGTTAGAGGCACTGCTATACCATGTGTCATATGAAAAGTTTTATATTTTAGCAGTTAATTAATTTATTTCCTTCATCTGGTGCTAATTAGTTCCATTAATACACTTCTAAATGTAGATTTTTTAAATGGTTGTTAATGTTTTTTCATTTAATCTTATATAAATAAGATTAAAGGCTTCTGTGCAAAAATATTGCAACAGATATTATGTAGTAATATGGAGAAGAGAGTGTATATGTTTTAATTTCAAGACTTAGAATGAACATGGTGGACGAGTAGAGTTTTTCTTAGTTACTTTGTCTACGAGAGGTCTGCTTATAGTAAACTTCTGTTATGGTGCTTAGGAATGTGTTGGGTTCAGTGGCCGTCCCACATAAGTGGTAAGAGCTGTCAGTGCACCATTGATAATTCTTACTTTTCTATTCAGAAACAAAGTGCCATGTTTTCGTTTGAATTTACAAAGTGCTGCAACCCAAAGCTGTGCTATTATGTGTGTTTATTGTGATGGACTTGTGGAACCCCCAAGAGGACTTAAACATATTTCTTATGGTTTATGTTTTTCATAGAGTGCATCCGTGTATGTGTCAGTTTGTGTGTTAGAGCTGGAGTTTCTCTCTCACATGTACAGTTTACTGTATACATATAAACTATGTAATTACAATATCTGGATTAGAATAACTGTTTTTTTTACCTTTTGTCCTTGGTCCTCTTGCTTGTTCTCTGCTGGAGTTAAACAACAAAGACATTTCTTTGTACAGATGATGTGCTCCAAACTGTGAAGAAAAGATGTAAGGAATCGCTTCTTAAATAAACTGAACTAAGCACAGCAAGTTCAAACCATAGCAAATTTCAGAGTGAATTATTAATATCTGAAGAGGCAGTTAAAATTTCTTTGTAAACTTAACCAGAACGTTTTGAACAATATTTCTGAAACACGCTTTTTATGATTAGAACTCATAGGAAATCTGTTGTGTAGTTATTTGCTGAATACTGAACTGAAGAATCAGGAAATACTACACAGAGAGAGGACAACCTGCTCTTCTGGAAAATGTTTGCAATTAAGCATTCCTATATAAACATGGTAAGGGTAGTTCAATTGCTTATTTGGTTCTTCCTTACCTCCTTGTCTCCACTCTCAATCTTTTCCTGCAGCATTTCAGATTTTACATTTGGTTAGACGTTTTCTGACTCTACAAAATTGGCCATTAATAGAAGCTTAACCAATTTCTTGTCACCTCAGAAGGTTCAACGCTATGTCAGTTTTAGAAGAGGCCTGATGGGCAGAGAAATCCTAAATTTTTTCCACTTAGTTCAGTTTGCATGTTGTGCATATATTATCTGAATTAATAATAATTTGAATTAATTGCTCTCTGCGTGACCATACCTTAATTCAGAATTAACACAGGTCTACTAAGAGAGTTGTACTTCTCAATATGGATTTTAAAAGCCTCAATGTGTCTAATGCTAACCTAGCCAGGAAATTGCTTTCCCCTGACTGTTTTTATGAACAGAAACTCACAGTCTGATCAGACAAACATGCATTTTTTAACAACTACCCAGTCTGGGGCATGTGAGTTAATATTACACTAATTGCTGACAGATTTACTTCAGCCTTCACGTTCAGGCTGTGTATGCTGGCTTCAGACTTTCAACGGGTTGCATTTCCTTAAGCTGAAAAGTACAGTATTGTGGTTAGTTGGTTATGGCAAAATTTGCATACAAGATATTTCATGGTCTTTCTCTTTGAACTATAATTTCAGTGAGTTTGTTGCCTACAACCTGCTCTTACTTTGGGTCATGAGAATTACTTTGCCATAGCCAGTCTGGCAACCACATTCTGTTTGAAGGATTCAAGACAATGGTGAAGAGACATAAGAAGTCTCTGTTTTAAGCCTGGAGACACCAGAAATCTTGGAAGTGTATTCTGTTAAGAATTTTTGGGTCAGTCTGAGTTTGGATCTTGCCTTCTGTGACCATATTCCTGTCACAATGAGCATGTTTTTTCCACTATTAAAGTCGAAGCTAGGGTGAAGTGTTCACTACGTTAATTTGACAGTTGTAGTACTTTCTTCTGTGTGCTAATTGCATTATTGATAACATTCTTTTTATTAAACAGTTCCTTCCTACAACATAATGCTAGGTTACAGGACAATTGAGATTACTGCTTATGCTTTCTAGCTGCAGCTGTACATGTACTATCAGTAGGTGAGTTCATTCTGGGATTTGGAAGGCCTTTTCTGCAGTCATGCTAGATAAACATCTAACGCACACAAAGTCAGGGAGAGCATAGGATCTTTCACTTATAAAAACCTTTACAAGATAATGATTTTAGAAAACAATATGAGCTTATCATCAAATTCATAAGAACAAAACCAGAAAAATTGAGGACTGAAGGGTCATGGTGGGACAGCTTCATTTAAGGTGTAGGATGGGGGGCAATCTAAAATCCAGTGTTTTTACTCCTGAAGCTGTAAAGGAGATTTGACTTATGATCTGATACAGTGCTACTTGAAGTCCTTGCATGTTATGCTAATATATGACCTTTGGAGTTCAGCCTATGTTTGAGGATAATGCATGTGTAGAGAAGTTAACAAGGAGAATAAAGTCTGTCAGAAGGTTGCTTCTAATGCAAAAAATGATGAGACAGTATATTAAGACAGGTAGAAATGTGCAATAGCTGTCTTTCTAACACTTCTTACCTGAAGTTCATTACTGAGATGCCTGGTTCTTCATGCACGCACACCTACATTTACGTCTTTGAATTGTTGTCCTTAAAATGGTTTTAAATTGATTTTCTGCAGGAGGACTTTCTTTCACTAAATAAATGTTCATGTCATTGTATCCAGCATGTATTACTTGGCTAGGGTGGTCACTTGCTAAAACCCTTGAAGTTGTTAAGACTTTGGACGAAGTTCAACCCTGGTGTTAATGAATTCAACTCCACTGAATTCAAGTTACACAAGAGTCTTACCTAGTCTAATGACCTGTAGTTGAACCAGAATATATCTAGGACATTATTCTTTGCTGACCATATATTTTTTCAATACTGGTGTTGCTTAAATAATAACATTTTAGAGTTTCTGGCAAGGTTATCTTACTATAGTAAATTCCAAGGTGACCTTTTCCCTTCTGGCTTCATTAAACAACCAGCTAATATCTAACACTCTGTGTAGTTGTCCGTAGGCACATTTTGAAAACATACAAAAGGAATGCTTTCTCAAAAGCTGATTTATTCTTTTTTATATATTAAGTGTCAGGCCTTAAAAAAAGGTAGACCATGTTACTCATCTGGGTGATGGGTAGTCCTCTTTCTTCTGGCTGCAGGAAAGTGATTAAGTTTTAATGGCTGGGTTAATTTCTGTATCACAGATTTCCACCACTGTCTTACTGAACAGACATTGATATGTTGCTTGCCATTGGTATTTTCACTTAAAAGCTTCTAAATGAGATTCGCCTTTCTGATTGCAAGAGATCTGCTGAGACGTAGCCCTAAGTTGGGGTGCCGAGCAAGAAGTCTGGGTGCCTGGCCTGGAAGTTGGGTGGCTATCCATCTGACCTGAATCTTAAAGATAGTTCTCCATGTTGCTGCTTTTCCAGGTAAACAGCTTCCTGGCCTTTTTTCTCTTTTCCCTCTGCATCTTGAAGTAGTGTATGGGTATTTCTTTCTAGCACCAATTGGCTAGGCTTTTTGGCTCATACCAGCTCATTGACAGGCAGTTATGACCAGTTTTGGAGCTAATAGAAATCACTTTTTCATTTCCTGTGTTTCCTAGTTCTGTCATCATTTGACAGAGGTGTTGTTATTTTTTTTACCATTTGTTTGTAAGCAGTGTTCTTATGAAAACAGCTATCGCTACAGCAGTGCACTAGCTGAAGCCTGCTGTTGCTTTGATGATCTGCCCTGCAAATACATCATCTGAACAACACTGAGCAGCAATGAGTCCCACTGAGGCGCTTGTTTCATAAGTTCTGTATTAAAGGAGTGTTTTTTTCATTCTCTTGAAATATGAAAAGGTTGTTTTGAAAGTAAGGGAAAGGGATGAAGAGAAGTATGCAAAATAGTGAGAGAAAACTCAGAAAGTCTGATTGTTCAGTTTGACTTGTAAAGCACCCAGCAATCTGGTCGCCTGTGTAGCTTTTTAAACCTCCTTGGCCTGGAAGCCTCTGGAGAACTAACTCTGCAAGATTTTCAATATTTCCTGCTTCTTGTCTTTAATCTTTAATTTCAGCCTTTCTCGAAGTGGTTTGATTATACTTCTGTTTCCAGTTATGAACAGAACCGAGGAACTTGAATGCAAAATTTTGAAGAAAATGCATTTTAAAATTAAAGAGATGGACTGTTTGAACAGTTTTTATTAATCTAGACTTAATTAATGTAAACTTCTTAGATGCCAAAGCTTTAGATTATTTTTGTCTTCTAGTTGCTAACCAAACCGTCACGTAGTTTGAATTAAAATACTCATTTGAATGTTGTTTTTAGCTCACAGTGTTTGGAATATCAACATGTGGTTTGTTCAAGGCTTCTTTAAAAATCTAAGCTCTTTTGAGGAGAGTGTGTTAATTGAGCATCATGCATTTCATGGCACTGACCAATATTCAGTAACCCGGATTCTCCTCTCACAAATGCAGATGACTTTCTGCTTTCACTCTGTTCTTCCTTTGTCTCTAAGATGGCCAACAAGGGACCATTTTGGAAACATCATGTACTCTTTAGATGTCATTAGCTTTATGAGTTGATTGAAGTCCCTCATACGTAATTTGTTGCTCACTTGTATTTTATCTGAAGTAAACACTTTGACTAAGAATGTTCTTTTTTAAAGTTCTGATCAAGGTGTAGTCATTTTACCTTGCTAGTCATGGGTCCGATATGATACTTTTCTCCACTGACTTCTTACAAGTTTTAATTCAAAATCAGTTTTGTACTCTGACTTAATTATCCATAAAGAATGACCAGTGTCTGTCCAAATTCGTAAACTATTTATAGGCAAATTCCTCAATCACATGAAGACATATTTCTTCTGTTTCTTGCTAAGAAGTTGTTCAAATGCTACACAACACAACTTAAGAAAAAACGGTTGTGAACCTGGTTTCAATTGTCACAGATATTTCTGTACAGCATTCTTTGATTCCCTACTCTTATTTCATTCTGAGCAAAATTCTCTTTTGGATAGTGTCAAACCATTCTTTTGGATAGTGTCAAACCATTCTTTGTTCCTTAAGTGTCCCTTGATCTAGTCAGATAGAATGTTTTCTTACATCTTTGTCTGATTCTGTCAAAGAAACATTTTAATCTTTTCTTATTTTTCTGGTGCTTCTCTTATTTAACTTTGAACTTCTCAGTTTCCACATTTTCGTTTATTACCCTTTAAAAAATCTGTTTTAGTAAAATAATCACCCAGTAGAAATTCTACATGATTAGTGGCTTTCTGGTTGAATCCAATAAAGAGATTTCATCTGCAGAGAATATTTTTATATTGCTGCATTAAATACCAAAAGAAATCCAAGTCTTTTCTAATACACAATATATATGGGGATTTAAAACTTGATTTATAGACTGTGTGATTAAGTTAGTCAAGGGAGATAAAACTTTATCCTTTTTTTCTTAACTTGTCCAGTGTCTTTGTTTCTGTTGAATATTACTTCAAACATTTGGGGTCAGAAAAATTTGGGTGCTGAGAAGCCTTACAGACCCAATCCTACTTTCATATTGGTACCCATGACAGCACTAGTTAGACCACGATCATGTCTCCATGTATTTTATATATTTGTGTTAGAAACTGCTGTAATTCTGAAAATTTTCTAGTGTGGCTGAGAGTTCTGGGTCAGGTGAATGCCTGTTGTGAGATTATGAACTTGTTTTTAGCGAACTACTTAGCAAAGGTTGCCAGCTTGCACTGCTAATCTAGACATGGCTCAGGGACCCTGGGATAGGGAAACGGAATATCTGTTGACCACCAGGTACCACAAAATGCTAATGAAGGGATTTATTAAGGGCATGATAGTCCAGCTGCAGCTGATCTGCAATAAGAGGTTAATACCTCAGTCCATCTCATTCACCTATATCCCCCTACACCAGCACTTCTACCAACGAAAATAATACACAGCTTTGAGTCAGCATGCACTCAGTTGGTGTGATTGCTCTTGCACAAGGCTACAGCTGTTTCCTCCGCACCTATAAAGCTCTTTATCTGTAGCTGGTACAGAGTGAGCAAAATCTGAGTGTAACTTGTAATAATGATTGGTAAGGATTTGGTGTAGCAGTTTCACTGAAATTATGGGAGGTAAACCTCAGGGAGGAGCAAGAGCAGGGCTGTTCCATTGAGCAGGAGTTCTCTAACAAAAGCATGAGAACATTTAAATAAGCAATAGGACAGCTTTGGAAAACTTGGGAAAGAGATAAATTTTTATTGGCAAAAAGAGGTCCCATCATTTGTCTCTTAAGTTGCTTGTAAGGACCTAAGGTAAGAACTTCTTAGTGTATAATATGTCTGTAGATGTTCAGTCAGACTGCAGAATAGAAATTACTTCAGTAAGTGGAATTATAAGTTTATTATTGAATTTCTGTCGTAACACTTCATCGTTCTCCTATAGGTTGCTATTCCAGAGATCGGGAGGATCTTAATTTTTCCTTGTCTGGCAGAGCTAGAAGAGGTTGTTACATACCCAGAATGACAGTTCTTTCTATTTATTTTTTTTTTCTTACCAAGTACTACTTCTTTCCTTCCTCAAGTCTAATTGCAGTGGAAGCCTTGGGGTTGGTTTTTGCTTAAATTTTCATTATAGACAGACAATACCTTTCTTCAGTTATTTTGTACCAATAAAAAAAACCAAAACAACATACTGAGCATGATGCAGTGTTAAATTTGTGTTAAGAGTTTGTAACTTATCAACATAATCATTTTCTGTTGCATTTTTTTAAAAGTGGACTTCTGAAAGAAATATCTCCAATGTGTCAGTTGAAAAAAGCATGTAATTTTAAGAACATAGAGGTTTCTTCAGACTGTATCTATTAATACAGTGATAAATTAATTTTTCCTATAACTCTTGTCTCTCTTAATAGCACATCATAGTTCATTCCTAAAGCTTCAGAGTCTTTCTTCATGGATTGTTTTGAAACTGTTGGTACAGTCCTAATGAGCAACAGACCTTGTTTATTGTTTGCTGTAATAGAGGGAGAGGTATTACGAATTGAAACCTCAATGTTTATGAGGTATTTTTGAGCAAAGTTTCACTGGATTGTGAATGAAACAGAGGGTTCCTTTTCTGTGCCTCTTAGTGTGGGCTCAGTTATGAGCTGTTGTACGGACGACAGATTTTGGAGAATTGCAAAGGAAAATGCAAGATTTTATTCCAGTCTGTTAGTTTGTGAAAGTGCCATGTATTTATAATTTAGTACATTGCCATGAAAGTTGTAGGTAGTTTAATTTAATCAAATTTCTCATGTTTATTTTTTTAATGTGATCAGATTAACCTTGAATTACCTTGTAGTGATTGTGGCCCTTGGTGTGCTTCTTTATAACAAACTGCATGTGGCCACTCGTGTCAGGAGAGGTGTGTACCAGGAACCCAGGGAGAAGTATGACTGATGACCATACAACAAACAGAAGTAGTGTTTTCACAAGCTATTTAGGACAGTGCAGCTTAGATCTTCGTTCTTTGCCTTTATTTGTCTTCAGCTAACCAACTGTGAAATGAGCATACTAACAAGTAGAACACAATGTTATTGTAAAAATAAAACCAGACAATTATTTCGGATATTCAAACACTAAGAAAACAGCAATGTGACTTTCTGTATGCACCTTGGAAGGTGAGTATTTTGTGTTTATTGAGAATCAGGTGAGTCTGCCACCACAGGATATTTTGTACTCTGTGCTGACAGAGTTGTGTTCCTGAGTTAGATTTTGTTGGCTAAAGTTTAACTTTAAACTGAGAAACAATGCATATAAGGAATCTTAAAATTTAGTGTTTGCTGTTGTTTTTCAGTTTAGAATGTGTGCTCTTTAGCATCTCCTTCTGCTCTGCATACACTTTTGAAGCAAAGGTGAATTCAAAAGGAATTGTTTTGTTCCCACCTTGAAGTGTCTCTAAAGATTCAGGAGGAAGAAACAGGGAGTGTGGAATGGGTTGTAAGCATTTGTGTTTCTTCTGTAATGCAGATGAAGCAATAGCCATTTACCACTTTTCTGGAGGTGAAGTGATGAAGGAATTTTTTCCCCCTGTTAGCTTCATCAAGTCTTCGAAGCAGAAAATGGTGGTAAATGTGGTCGGGATTCCTATGAAGTCCAAGCAAAATCAGGCATGTTGGAACCTAGCTAGCCTTTGGAATTAGATGCATCTCCCTTGGCCCCAGTTCTACAGGTGCTGATAAGTATTCTCTAAAGAAGCTTAGAGACCCTCAACTCTCCTTAGAATTATAAAGTTAAGTTGCCTGTTAGATTGTAAGGTAAAAATCTAAAATTGAGCATGCTGCACGTGAAAACAAAGGAATACAGTGACAGAGCAGATAAAACGTTACTGTGTAATGAAGTCTGAAATCTTCTGTAGGATTTCCATACTGTATTTTGTCTATACATCTGAGGATGCATATTTTCCTGATGAATTTAATGCCATTACTCATGGACTAATGCTTTCTTTTCACTTGTTTGAAAAGTGCCGTTTTCATTTACTGTCTTTGAATTTTCATCATGTCTTAGAGGGAGATTGAATTAACAAGACTAAACAGTAAGCACTGACTATAGCATCTGCTCATTTGTGAGTCATCTGTTGCTCTTTCATTCTGGTATGTGTACGTCTTAAAATTGGTACAGTATTGTATATGTAGAGTCAAATCCCTGTTGGGTTTAGGTTCTAACAAGAACTGCAATCTGTTATGCACTGCCACCCGCTTGAGCTGTTTCTTCCCTCCTCTAGTATAAAGCAGCCATCCTGTGGCTTTCTTCCCTTGAAAACTGAAAAACAGCTTTTAATGTGTGTGGGTTGCAGTTCTCACCTCATGTTCTTCTCTTCTTCTAAGGCTGTTTTAAGTACCACTGCTTGCAAGGGTGAAACTTCTACTCTCCCTAATGGTGCAGAATAATGGAATAGTGGAATTTTTTAGGCCTGCATCTGTGCTGACTCTGGCAACTTAACAGCTTAAAAACACACTGGATGAGGTTTTTTTAAAAAATGCTTGGTACATTTAATTGGTCTAAGGTACTTAAGAGTCTGAACTGCAGGTTCTGTTTTGACATGTTGTGCATCGGATAAATGATACTAGTCCTTTTGCCAAGTATTAGAGTTCACAACAGAGATGGCTTTTCATGTTGTGCATGATTTAGCATACATAGTGTCTATAAGCAGAACCACCTAGGTTTTTTTGTACTTTGAAAGGCTCCCAGGCTTTCATAGATCATTAAGACGTTCCAGAAGTATTTAAAGACACTGCCTTTTAAAATTAGTATTAAATAGTGTAGCTGTTCAGCAGTTAAAATCCATTTAGCATGGTAAATACTTAAAGAGGGAAGATGGGAACAATGACTAAAACTTCTCGCTGTGCAAGGCTGCCCTCCTTCACCTTCTTTCAGTGGTGTTTTCTGCTGAACTCTACTGGTGTACGGGTTTGTATTCCACGTGTCCATCCAGAATTTGGCTGTTGAAACAAAAGCTCCTTGGTTCTTTGAGAAAATTGTCACAGAAAGTGTTTCTTATCTTCAAAGTGTTTTTCTGACATTAATTAATTGGATCCTCACGATCCTGTGAGCAGGATAAGGAGCAGCCTGAAAATGCCTATTAAGCACGCCTACTGCAGTGAACTGTATTAAATACTTTTGGAGCCTAACTGGATAAAATGTTTTTTCTACTGCCCAAATAACTTTAAAAGTGTGTGTAAAGAAGTGCACAAAAATGAAAAATGCTTTTGAGCTTTCAGCAGACTTTTATGCCGATGTGCTTGTGGACATAAAAAAGCTGCTGTTCAAACAAGCAGGGGCAGATCCTCAGCGGCTTGTAAATTACAATGGTGCCATTGATTTCATTGGAACTGTGCTGCCTTAGGCTGAAAGGCCTGGCTCTTTACTTGGGAAGTAAAGCAATGTGTTGTAACACCTGATTTGAATGAAGAGCTTCAAAACCTAATAATAATAGTAGCAGTAATAATTGTAATGTATATATACTTGCAAACACATGGAATAAATTTCGTGTGAGACACAAGTCAAGAGAAAGACACATTAAATGAAGGAAAAGAAAGGGAAAACAAAATAGTCATCAGTGTTTGTGGATATATCCTAGTATGAAAATGGAAAATAATTTATCTCTCCACTGAATTACAAAAATTCCTCTCTCTCTCAAGTGACCATTATCCTAGACTGTATCTGACAGTAAGTAATTTTGAAGGGAACCGATTTGTGTTTGGTATTTAGGATGGGGTTTGTTTCTGTCTTCACTGAAGTTAATCAGGAAATCCTGTTGACCACTGAACTTACTGTGTGGATTTTTTATAGAAATACAAATGAAAAATATGCAGCATTGAAACTCACTGGACTTGGAATATATGCATGTATTGAGTCTGGCTGAGCTGATTTTCCCCATAGCAGCTCTCACGGTGCAGGGTTTTGTGCTGGGAGCTAGAAGGGTGCTGATAACACACCCGTGTTGTGACTACTGCTGAGCAGGGCTCGCACAGCACCAAGGCTCTTCCCAACATTCACGCCCCAGTGGGATGGGGTGGGGAAGATCTTGGGAGGGGACACAACCAGGACAGCTGACCCGAACTGACCAAAGGGATATTCCATACCATATGACGTCAGCTCAGCTATAAAGCAAGGAAAAGGCGGTGGCAGGCAGGGAACATTCCTTTGTCCTCCAGAGCAACCACTACGCGTCTTGGAGCCCTGCTTCCCAGGGAGGGGCCAGACATCGTCTGCTGATGGGAAGTAGAGAATAAATCTTTGGCTTTCTTTACTTCCATGTGTGGATTTGCTTGGCTTTGCTTCTGTTATTGTTAAACTGCTTTTGTTTTACCCACAAGGGTTGGGTGTTTTTTTCCATCTTATTCTCCTTCCCCTATTGCTCTGCTGAGGAGGGAGAGGAAGGTAGGACTGATAGAGCAGCTTGGTGGGCCCCTGGTGCTCAGCCAAGGTTAACCCACCACAATGCATATCAATACTGCCCCAAAAGATCTTTAATATTTAGTTCACATTGTCAGTTCATGGTCAGGTATTTTCCCTAGGTGTTATGGTCCTTAAATAGTGTAAGCATTATATTTAGTTTGGAAGTAAAATAATTGTTAATTAAGCAGGCTGTGAACTTGGAAACACTGAAACAGAGATTAAAAGAAGACAGATAAATATGTCATACTGAAGACTATGGATAATATTTTAGTCTGCCAGTTTAAATGAGAAAAGTTACCTTCACTGTATCAGATCTGTGATGTCTTTCTGTCTAATGTCGACAGAAATGAACCTAAGATACAGGAGAAGAGCTCTTGAATAAATTATTAATCTGTTATTTTTGGTATGTTACATAAACTTGAGGTCACAGTAACATACTGTCTTTTCTGATCATTGGCAACTAGGGTGACAGTGGGGATTTTTGTAGGCAGATCAAAGTGCAGCAATATTTCTTGTCTTTGAGCAGGTTTTAACGTGGATATGTTGGTGGCTCCTAGGCCTGTACATGTGCATGCACAAACACAAATTAAGAGTCTATAGCTGGCAATTTATTCCAATTGTGTGTTACCCTTGCTGCTTCAGTATTTCTACACTACCTGAGTAAGCATTGGAAACCATTATTGGTTATTGGTTGGTGCATTGAAGGTCTAATGCTGTTTACAGGATTAGTTACTGGATAAAGTGCTGAGCTTCCTGCCACACTTCAGACTGAGAGTGATGATAAATGGCTGTGTCCCAGAGTGATTAGCATGTAGCTCAGTTTTGATGAGGCAGCTAGCATCTTTTCTGTAATCCAATAACTGAAAAAAGATGTTACAAAGCCTTACAGCCTTCATCTTCAGCCTTCCAATTCATCTGGAATTGGAAAGAAACAGTATCAGGTATTTGAGAACTATTGAATGACTCCTTTGACAAAAAAGAAAACTCCATTAACTAATCAGCGGGGCAGCAATAGTGAATCCAGAGGGTTTCACTGTTCGGAGGACAGTATGTACTGCTTTCTGGCTGTGTGTGTTATGCCGGTGAAAGCCTTTATGTGTGTTGATCAGCCAGTACCTGATTTATATTGCAGTGGTTTGCAGTATTATTCAATGTCTTTTTTACCTTCCCTTTTTTTGGGTTTTTTTATTTGTTTGTTTTGATTGGTTTTCTGCTTGTTTTGTGTTTGAGTTGTGATGGGGGGGAGCAGAAGAGACTGTCAGTGGAGATGTATGCAATGATTTTACTGGCTTGAGTGGAAAAGATGCTGGATCAGCTGGTTATGGTTTCTTTAGATGAGGTAGGCAGGGTTTGTGTTTTAGTTTAGATTCCTTTGGCAGCTAGTTTAGAAACAAAATAGGAGTAAATAGAAAATAAATGAAAGGGGAGGGGAACCTAAAGGAAAGAACACGTTAACTGAAAAGCAGTGTGATGCAAAATACCAAACCCCATTCAAACAAAAACTCACTCTACCAATGAGGTCTTTAAAATGCTAGGGAGAATTTTAACCTGGATTTATGTATCTATCAAAAGTCATCAAAGAAGTATATGGGAATTGCTGTTTAACTGGATTGGTAATAATAATCTCTGATAAAGACTGTTTTGGCTCTGTCAATTTGTTTAAACTTATCTTGTGCATTTTTTTATATGTAGGTGACTCCATACCTGGTATTACATAATAATTATACAAGCTCTGCAAACTTTGGCATTTACTACCAGTCCTGCTGTGCACTATATAAAGCAGTTGTGTACCACATGCCTAGCCTCTGAAGGATTCTAAAGCCTCTCCTAAGTTTATGCAGTTGACCAAAAAGCCAAGTTCTTTGGCTTTCTTCTCTCAAAAAAAAATATTCTTAGGTTTTTGGTCAGTCAGAAATAAGAGGTAAACTGGAAGATGCATCATACACTTCCAGTTTAACAGTTGAAATTAAGCAACAGTCAAAGAGCTTGGCTGGTGAAGTAAAAGCCTTAAAGTAAAGTACAGTTTTTAACAGGTTGGTTTAGTTTAATTGAGCTTTTAGTTCCTGTTTGTCAACAAGTTTTCAGTGGTGTTTTTATCATTAATAGTAATAGTATAATAGCAGGGTAGCTATTGAAATAGTACTTAGATGGTTAACTATTGGAATCAGTGCAATGAAGCATAAAAAGGCTGCAGGCAGAATGGGTGTGTTGGGTGAAATCTTTCCCTGCTTGAAGGTGGAGAGTGCTTTGCCAGTGACCTCCGTGCTACAAGGAGGTCATCTGACAAACTTGATTTTCAGTTCTGTGCAGGCAGAGGTCAGCCTGAGTAGAGAAGGAGACTGAGCAGGAGATCTTGGATCCTTGATTCTGGGTCACGTGGGCTATAAATTATACTGGAGGAAAGAAGAAGAAAAGGGGATTGTTCTGCAGAAATCACAGTGCAATACAGCAGAGTTTCTCCTAAGCCGTGTCCTTTCCCACTTTAAAGCAAACAGCCAGCGTACTTTCACCCTTGTGTAACGCTGCAGAAGAGAGTGGGGTTGGGCTTTGCACTGGCAGTGGCCCCCGATACAGCATGAACATTTTCCAAGACACCTCCAGCCACTTTGGTCTCATTTAGTTCCCAGCGGAAACTGAGTCCATGTGTTCGAGTCGCAGTCGATCCCAGGATATCCCTTGAACTCAAATTTGTTTGCAGAGTTATCCCACAAGGCCTTTATGTATCACAGTATCTGCAGATGAACAGCTTACCCGCCAAAGAAGTGGTAGCTTGCTCTGTTAATGTGTTAGGAGATGGGAGGGGATCTCCACTGTAGTCGCTCAGCAGAACACTGTGTGCACAGAAAAAAACATCACTGCTTTGATTTATGACTTGGCAGTGGCCAGTGAATGTGACCACTTTAAATTATGGCAATCATTATGATCTAGCCCACAAAGAACTGGATTAAGAAGGCTGATTTCTCTATATTTATCCTCTCCCAGGTAAAACTCCCTATTTTTTACTTAAATCAGACTTTGGTAAGAATCTCTGCTGTCATTCCTTAGCGGGAGGTATTTTTCTAGACATGTTTAACCTGTTGCCATTGCAGTAATTTAGTTTGCATTTATAACAGAAAGCCGGACTTTTGGGAGGGTGTGTATTTAAAAACCTCTTTGCTCATTGCATTCATAAAAGGACACATTTATCTTAAATATGGAAGAAATAACTCTCAGCTAAATACTAGGTGTACTAGATATATTCTTGCAAAAAACTAAATTCACTGTTAATCTAAACAATGTGAAAAATGCTATCTGAAATGCAGAAAAAATAGATTGCAGATTATAAAACCTATTTAAAGCAAAATTAAGGCTGTAGCTAATAACTTTGTATAGTTCTGAAAAAGTGATAATGGAGACATTTCATTAAAGGGAGAAGCTAGAGCTTATCAAACTTCAATATTAATTAATCAAAGACAGACATGGGTTTTTCTAAGATGGAATTGTCAAGGAGAAATAAGAAATTTGGTCCTGAAATGTTGAGTATTTAATGTTCAGCATGATAAATTCATTGTGGTCATATTTCATGGTTTAGGAGCATAAACTTGGTGTGGTTCTGCTACTGAGATTCCCTTAGCTCCTCTGGAAAGGCTGGGCCTGTGTAGTCTATGTATATAACAAGCTCTGTTCACTGTATTACTGATCAGGAGATCTCTGGGACTGGAAGCAGAAGGTCTAGAAGATCAAGCTTGAGAAATACTAAACACTCTCTCCAGAGCAGTTTGCAAGAGATCTGCTTGCACAGTGTAGGTGGGAGAAAATAAGTAGCTTCTTGGTAAAACAAGGGAAAAAACAGTTGCTATTTATATATTCTTTCCCACATATGCTTGGAAAAAATTTAATTTGGTTCCTGATGACAAAATAATTATACAGTTTGTACTAATGATACTTAGCTCGTTACCTATTCAGAATCTGTACTCCACTGTTTTATCTATGCTGCAGACAAAATACTACCATTAATGAGCCAGACATATTTAGTGATTTGGGGACAGACTCACCACTTACAAATCCATAGTTATTTTCTGTGTTTCCGTGAAAAATTTTGTTTCATTAGCTTAATAGGTAGCTTCAGAATAAAAGACAATGATAGAATGAGGAGTGATATGCTGAAATGATTCATATTTGGGATAATCCTGTGCTTCTTTTTGTGAAATAATTCGATCATATTCTTTGTTGTTCTTGGACCTATAAAAATCATCAATAAAATGAGATTATTTATGTTTTTGTCATGTCTGTAGGTTTCTGGGCTTACTTCCAGCTATCAGTTTTGTTTCACATGGTTTGATAGCTTTGTCAAATAAATATCAAATCAATTCAGTCCTAGAGCATCCTTTTTATGTTTAAATGTGCAGACTGACATAAACAATAACATGTGTAAGACCTCCCCAAGCCCTTATAGACAGAAAATAATGTATGAGGTAGTGGACACCCATGCTAAATTGACTTGCTGTATTTCCAGCTTTCCTCTGACCACCCAGTTACAGATGGCTGTGGGCTCACACTGTAACCGGCAGTATGGGAAAAATATTTTAGATCTCTCCACTATCCTGTTGTCAGCATTTCTTCAAATGTTACTGTATTTGAGACTGCAGCACCTTTGTCAGACTTGCCTGAAATCAGACACTCGGTTTGAAAGCCCTTCGGAGAGTGGAAATGACAGACATTGAGCCAGAGGAATTCATGTCTAAGCTAAAGGACCCAATAGTGCTTTGCAGCTCACAGATCTGAGTTACAGTATTCAACTTCACACAGAGCATCCAAAATTCTTGAGAAATTCTACTTGAAATTTGAAACAGGTGAGGAAATATTCATTAGCTCCAGTATTTCATTGCAAGGAATTAAAGCTATTTAGCAAACAAAAGATGCAGTTATAATTCTTTCAACTTCAGTTTTCGATTCTTATGAGATATAGTACTGTTTTTCTGCAGAGATATCTCAATCTGCTCTTTTAGCTGTCTTAAAACTATTCCAGTTCTTGGCAAATGTCAGGAGTGCAAGGAGGTACTAAACATTTTTTGTTATGCCAGTTAGAAAACGGAGCGGGGTATTTGCATGTGTGCATTTCACTAATCTGGCCCTTCTGACTGAAGTAGTGTCTAGATTAGAAGATAATTCAATTGCGTTTATCCACCCACAGGACTTGCGCCAAATATGTGCTGAGTTTCTGTGCCGGGCTAAGTAACATGCAGCTGAGCTGTGCCAGAAGGCTCAGCTATCACATTCAGAGCCATTAGCAGCCAGTCCGATCAACTCCTGAAATGCAAGAACCAGAATCTGAAACTGTGTAAACAAGCCAAATACTGTAATCTGAAGGTTCAGTGGGAGTTGCATAGCTAAGATTTCACACAGCATTGGAAATGTATCCCTCCTGGAGACTACCAGTCCTGAATGTTGTTTGTTATTTTTAAGTACTTCTTTCGTAGCTGTTGCCAAAGAAGCCTATTTCCCAATGTTACTGGGTATGATAAGAAATATGCTGCTAAAAATTAAAGCCACACTTTTTTGTTGGGATAAGACTGAAATTATTGTTAAGCCTTATAAGAGTTGCCTTAGAAGATTGCCACTTAGAAACTTTAGCCTTAGTTATGTCCCACCTTCTTTAGAAAAGGAAATTACAGATGTATAGGGAAGAATGTGAAGAGACTTTTTGAAGCTCTCTGTAAGCGCCATAGTTAGGAGTTACGTGTGTGTTACTCTGCTGATCAATTCTTCCGTCTTTCTGAACCACAGGAGTTCCCTTGAGGTGTCGTATTCCCTAAAACACAATAGTGGATTTGCAACTGTGTGTGTATACATTTAACGTAGTTTCTCTACAGATACAAGACATGGATGATTCTTACTCTGTTCTTTTGTCCTTTAACTTCTCTCCATTTCACTCAGTCCACCTTTTTGCCGGTCATTCTGTCCTTCCTGTTCAGTATTTCCAGGACAAAACTGAGCACGAGTAAAATTACATACGATGGAAATCAGCAGAGTATTTACACTGACTTCAGTGGAATTGGGAATCCAGTCATACCCTCCTATTGTTTCAACTCAAGGGAAATTTCTGTGCACGTTAAAGCAGAATGAGCTTTTTTATAGATTATTTGTATAGTATTTGATAAAATGTATTTGAGGTGTATAATTATAGAGCATGCCTACATAAAAGTAAATGGAAACCTCATAATTCTTTATTGTATACTGTCACTGTGTAGATTGCGTAAGTCATTTTAGTTTAGCTCATTTACAGAATAATAGGAAACCTATTCATTTTCAGTTATTGTTGGAATGATTCTTACCTTCAGGAAATACTGTGCTGATCTTTTGATAACTTGTCTCTTACTTCTTCTCTAGTGTAAAGGACTGTAATATACTAGTCATAAAAGTCAATGACTGCGTTTAGGAATTATGTCATTTCTTACAGGATTTGGTTTTTTACTCATTGCAGTCCATACATTTTGAAACATATTGGGAATCAAAACATCCTTGGTGCAGAATAGGATTGTTGTATCTTTAATTGTGGTAGTGGTTATTGAGATCCTGACTCAGAGCACTGTTTGGATATGTAGTTAACAGCGTACTGTTGATGCTTCCACACTTTTATGACTTTAATAAAGTCTATCATGCTGAAGAGGTCTAAGCAGGTTTATTTTTGTGCTAGAGGCATCGTAAAAATAACACTGTTGTAAAGATGAACCTCATATCTGTTGTTTCTTCTTATTCTTTCATTTGATTTCGCAGCAAATATTGGTATGTCCTACAGTAAATGCTTTTAGACACTGTATGTTCCAGGTAAGCTATATAGAGTCATATCTCAACATTTGGGAGTATTGCCTCTGCAAAAATTACCCCCCTCTGGAAAGCATGAGAATCATATAAGTATTATTAATTCTGTATTTATGAATAATAATATTAAAAGTCACCAGCAGTCAAAAGCACCTGTTTGAAAAATGGGAAAAGACTTTTTATGAGAGCAGAGGGGAAGCAATAATAGAAATAAAATAGCCATAACAGAAAAAAAACCTGAAAATGAGACCCCACAGGCAATTTGTAAGGAGTGCTTATGCCTTGCAGTAGAAGAATTGCCAAAATGCTGAAATTGTACTATAATTAACCTTTTTACTTGCATCATCTAATCTGCTTCAAGAACTCCCTATTTCAAAAGTTCTAGCCCATATACAGACATGTATTTACAGTCTTATTCTAGCAGCTAGGTAAGTAAAAGGATTTAAATAAATCCTCTCATTGACTAACACTACTATTTACGTGTTTTCAAAAGGTCCCTGGTTAGATTTTCAGTGTTGCACACAGAGTATGATATGTGGGAGAACAATAGTGACAGTGAAGCACTGTGAATGCCATATAATCATATATTTTGTAAATGCCATGTCATATATCACTGTTACCTGCATGTGCCAGAGTATCAGAAGTTGAAGTATGAGAATACTACAGTCAGAGAGAGTATGTATTTCATTTTGCTTCTAATCTTGTCAAAAGACCTAACAAAAGCAGAAGGGTAGATGAGCTAACGTGGTTTTGCTTCAATTGGCTGTTATTAATACCTATCAGGGAAGACCGTATTAAACAGCGTGGGGAAATACTGCATCCTCTTTGACAGAAGCCAAAGATTTATGGCCTTTTGTAACATGCAGATTAAATCTAAAATATCTTTGGAGATTTTATCAAAGCAGTCAAGACTTTGAACCTGCTGTAGTGTCTGGGCCTGAGTAGATCATATGGCTTTATGGTAAATTGGTTTTGTTTCTGAAAGCCCATATTATTTATTGCAGCAGTAGTTAATTGTCTGTTCTGCTTTACTGCCCCAGCATTTTCAGTGTGCTGATGCATCAAGATGGCTTTTGGAGTAAGAAGCAAAAGAAAGAACAGGCATTATTTAATGGAGAGGAAGCTGCATCAGCAGGGAGAAATCAGAGAGCCACAGTTTAATGAATACTCCTAAAGGAAAGTTACTGTTTGCTGCAGTGGCAGAAAACTAGCATTTCTGTTTGCAATGATTAACTGTAAAGCCATTGCCTTTAAGCAAGTAAATAGTACTTTCTTTTTGCAGGTAGAAAAAAAAATCAGGAATTTTTTGAAAGCTATAGTGGATTTGTTGCCTGAGATGATTTGCAAGAACAGACACATGAGGAGCTTCTGAGCAAGATTAAACTTCTTCCTCTGAGGATAATCTCAGACTATCATGAAATAAATTATATTGACAGCAGTATTTTATTGTGAAACTTCACCCATGCTGCCGCTTTAGAGATTTGATAAATTGATAGAGGAAAAAAAATATTTACCCAAGTAAACCAAAATTGTCTTACCATTGTAGTTAAAACTTGGGAAATACCTGCCAAAAAGTAGCAAGTTCAACAAAAGGCCAAGGCAGGATGAAAACTATGTATGCATCTGGGACAAATTTGTCTAGTACTTGTGGCTACAGCTCTTTCAGGAAAGCAACAGATGTTCGTGAAACAGTATTTTCAGATTTTTATTTTGACACAGCTAAACCTCAACCTACATTTTCCAGAGTCAGACCAAAGGCATTCAGTTTCTGACACCAAAGCAGAATGCTTCATTTTGTGCCGAAGTAGTAGTATATAGAATTTAGTGTTTGTCTGGGTTTGCTTGCTGAGCTTTACCATCTAGTACAGCTGTTGATAGTGTAGAAAGGGCAATCAGTTGTTTGGTTTTAGAGCACTTTTAACAGTGGGCTGCAAGGGAGCTTAGAATGATAGTCAGAAAATCTAAAATGAAAAGTTAGGACACAACCTGTCTTCTCCAGACAACAAGCTATTGGGAAAGTTGACAGTAATCTGTCTTCTGTGAATGCAGTTCTGCAGTTATGGGCACATCTCTGCATGTAATTCAGAACTGAAATGTAAATTGAACAGAGCGTACAGCTGACAGAGCATGAAAAACCTTTTTAATTCAGTTTTATCAATTCATTAGTATTGGATTTGCACGTAACATAGTCAGACACAAAAGAAAGTGTATCAAAACTAGAGGACATTTCCAGAGAATCTTAAGTATTTTAAAATACTGTCAGACTGTTTTGGACCAAAAACAAGGTTAAGACATAGATGAGACGGAAGGAGGATGAAGTCTTAAAGAACTGTCTTAAAAAACATTATTTATTTAATCATGTCCTTATGATTAATCCATCCCAACATCTCAGTACTTGGTGATTGCAGGAAATCCAGAGAAGGAAATTGCCCAGAAACTGAAGTAGAGCTGGCAATGCAGTTTTCGTTAAGCTTGCTGGATGCGTTGTAGAAAAGTGGCCAAGCAAGATGAATGGCAAAAAGTGAGCTCTGAAAGAACTGGAATTCAGCACACTCATCTAGTAGTGGTAACTAAGATTGTTTTGTGTCGTATGCGTAACATAGGTCCACAGTATGAAACTACACATTCAGCAAAGCCATCTTATAATCAATAATTGAGGTTGAAGATAGATTTTGCATCAGCTCAGCTGATTTCTCATCTACCTGTTCTAACGTACCATCAAGTAATCTATTTCCATTCTCACACTGTGAGACTGTGCCCAGTCGTCAGATCAATACAAATTTATTAGATCACATTTAAAACAGAAAAAAAGATGACTCTTACAATCATTAGGAAATGCATCCAGAAGATGTCTGTTCCCTAACAACTGAAACAATGGTAAATTAGACCTAAGACAGCATAGCAGGTGACTGCTGTACTGGTTGGTTGGGGTTTTTTTACTGTTACTGTGGAAGAATAAAACCTGCCAGAGTAGAACCTCAGGACAAACTTGGCAAAATCAGCTTGATGCAATTCAAATCTATTCTGGTACAAAGAAGTACTTCTTTGATATGATAGCTGCCTAAGCTGAATTATCAGAAAAGATCCTTAAGCATGATTATGCTGAAGAACATAATTTTGATCTGAAGTCTACTGTTATTATTTTATATGAGAAAGAAATCTGCATGAATCTATCCTTGGAAATAGTAGTATACTTGAATTATCATTTACTTGTAATAGTATTGTAAATCTGGTATTTTTATCTCCATTTTCATCTACTCTGTATTACGAAAAATATTTAAGCAATTGCTTGAAAGCTATTATTAGCAAAAACACTACATGCCATACTTAATTGGCAATGTTATAATTACTACTCAGCTCATGGATAACATGAAACAGTATCTTTGGGAAGCAACCATATGCCCAAGCTGTTCAAAGCTATAAGGATTTCTAAAATGTAGATTTTTTATTTTAGTTCCTACTAGGTGAACAAATTATTAAGATTTGTAAAGATAGGGACCTACATTACACTATTTTGGCTAACTGTATAGAAAGACAGAACCATAATTTCAGATGCTTCCCAGATCCAGATATGAATAAACATTTCAAATTTGGACACTTGTGTAGAAGGTTCTGGTTCTGAGGCTTTGAAAAAGAACTGGAAATACCAATGGATCCAGCATACTCTTGGTTTCAGTCAGGATCTAAAAAATCTATGAAAAGTCATATTATGCTTTTGTATTATGTTTGCTTCCGGTTCTCCCTGGACTGCAGAATAGTGGAGGCATACAGGGGGAGTTAGTACTAAAGTTTGTATAGAAATTATTATGTAAGGTCATACAGCACTTACCAGGGGAGAGTCCCACTCTGTCCTTTCTGACACAGCTAAAGTGACCGGTAATTACTTCAAACTTCCAAAGTGGTTGAAAGTTCAGCAACACTTTATCTCAGCTATGCATAGTTAGAAGGTGCCCCATTTTTGTCATGGAAGATCTATACCCTTACCCTATCTTGGTTGCCAGTGAAGAAACCAAGTACAGTGTAAGAGATGAAGACGTCACACCTGCAGAGATACTGTCTTCAGATCGAGTATATACAATCTGATACTAACTTAGGGCCCAGTTAGTGAACTGCTGACCATTTTCCAGTATCCTCAGTTGACTCTAGAATAAGGATTTTATAGGATCAGACTGTTAAAGATAATTTGATTCTTGCTGATTATGAGATTCTTAGCCCTACTAATATTTCTTGAATTAAGTGCAGAGTCCTGTGGGAGCCTTGCCATGACCTCAGTGTAGGAGGTTGAATTCAAGTGGTCAGAGGCAAGTAATACATAATTCAGTTCACAAGAAGTTTGCCAGATTTCTCCTAAGCATTGTGTAACTAGGGTGTGTTCTAATAATCAGCAAATATCTATGCTTTTCGAAATGAGTTATTTTGGAGAGTCCATTTGAACTAATGCACATTTCATTATTTTAAAACTGTAGATTATTGCTTCTCTAGGCATTTGGCTTTTCGTCACTTCATGCATCAGAGATGCTTTAAGTAGCCTAGTAGCTGTATGCTGTGACTTAAAGTATTCTTCACTGTGGTCACTGTGCTCTTTCTTTATTAAATTTAAATGTGTGCATGTTCCATGCTGCAGAGTTGACAGGCATGATGGCAAGCTATGTTTTGTGAAAATGAATCGGTCTGGGATTTTTTTTTTTTAGAAAAAAGTATCTGAGCTTGTCTTGAAGTACTTCTGGAGAGAGAGTTTTACAATCTCCGCACATTCAGAAGCAGGCAGTGGTTTTAGGAGTTAGACTTGTGGTATAGCAGCAGGTCAGCAGGCTGTAACTGTTAGTAATTAATGGCCAGCTTGATGCAGTCCATTTGTTGGACTTTTCCAACAAATCCCCTGCTTCCAAGTCTCTCTTACTGCCAAGTTACACTTGTTTTTTACTGTGAAACTGACTGACTTATCTCACGGGGGATGTCACCAAGGGGTATCTTTGTCATTGAGTGGTACAAGATGCACCACTCTGCACTGGTTTTTATAATCCAGTGTGTGAATATTTTAGATTTGTCTCTGAAAGCTCCATATAACATGTTTTTATACAGGAAAAAGAAATAGCAGAAGCTGTGTGTTTCTTTCACTTCTTTCATCATAGTGCTTATTCAGAAGTAGTCATTATTTACTGCAGCTGTTTCTGGGCACTTTCTTTAAAGATGCTGGGAAGGTGGTGGTTTCTGAAGAAAACTAGTTTAGACAAAGCATTCTTACACTGTAGTCTGACATAAATGGCAACAGGATTTATTTTTTTAATGCTTATTAAAGTAAAACACCAAAGATCTACTCTGAATGTGATGTGTCAAGTAAAAATTGTGCTGAGGTGTAAAAATAAGTAAGTCGCCACACTTTGTTTGGGCCAGGATCAAATGACAGACACTTAGTAATTTTAATATATGAGAAAGAACTTTAATTCTGTTTTAAAGACTTTATATAGTCTGTTAAGCAATTAAGTAAGACTTAAGTAAGACCAAAAGGCCTTAGGACAGAAAATAAGTATACTATATTACTCTGTTTATACTCTGTTTACTATATTACCTCTCAAAACCCAGTTTGAGAGGTTTCATTTTTATTATTGGTACAGTGCCTATGGGATCTTGGGTGAAAACGTGCTGTGGATTGTAAGGTACTGGGCCCACACGTTAAATATTTACATTAAATATTGATTAGGGAAAAAAATAGCAATTCAGCAATATGTTTACAAAATATATCAAATAGCTTATATGGATTGGGATGCTTCTGGTTTTCTGAAGTGCTGGGACTTTGTGCTGGGAATAGTTGCATGTATGTTCTCTCTGGATCTTACAAAGCTTTTAGCATTATTTTGTAAACTTACAATGCCAGACTGGACATAGTTTATATAATACAAAGTTTGTGTAACACTGGGTAGTCTGAAACTGAATGAGTACATGAATGACTTATCAAAAACCTACATTTGAGGAACATGACGATAAATGGAAAACTCTTCGTTTTACCTTGCAGTGCTGCTGATTGTTGTGGAAGTTGCTCAGATAGCTGTCCCTCACATAGTTCTACAAAATTGCTTTCCTTACACATCCACCAAATTCAAATCCAAACTAGTGGTTTGTTCCAAAATTGCACCTTAAGTTTTCCCTGTAAATACTCTGCTGCCCAAAATTAATTCCCTTGAAAGCTGTATAGCACCTTCACAGTAGATCTTCAAAAAGAATTTATAAGATTTTAAGTCATCCATTCATGCTAAGCACTCATCTATAGAATTCAGGTTTTTCTCTTTGCATGTTCATATTTAGTAAGCAAGTAAGCTGAATAAAACAAGTTTTTCTCTTCATGTTTTGGAGTATCTTTCAATAGTGCTGCCTTATGGCATTTAACAAGTCCACATGTGTAGTGTTAGCAATACCTGACACATTAATACAATTACATGGTAAATTACGGATCTTCTAGAGGCGCTTGCCATTTATTCCTATATAATTGCTTGCTTTTTTTGTCCTTTTTTTGTTGTATTATGCTATAATAATAATGAAATACATTAAGATGTTATATGAACCTATGGCCTGTAACTCAAGCTGAATGCATTTTTAGATTGAGTTTATGTGAACTTTAATTTTCACAAGGAAATGTTTTGGGCTTTTCCCAGAGTTAAGACTTTGGCAAATGCCACAAGAGCAGCATTTTCTTGCATAATGTGAACTGAATATGAAATGAAGAGTGCTGGAAGTCTTTGAAATCTTTTCCCGCTGTAGATTTAATTAATCTTGTTACTAATTTAGGTACTTTAAAATATCTGTAAAACTAATTTTGTTCAAACTTAACTTGGTAGCTGGAATTATATTAGGATTTTTCATATAGAGTTATTCCTCTAACGTCAGCAGTGCATCTATACATGTAATAATCTTTTACTGGCTCATCATTACTTCTCTGTGACTGACTCATGACATTTTCCTTTCACATAGTTAGTTTCACACATGCATTTCATGACAGAGAGTGAGTTATTTTATTGTTCAGGTTAATATTTATTATACTGCAGTTGAACAGTCTTTATATGTCCAAATTCCAGCTGTTAACCTATTTTCAGAGTTGAGAAGGGCTAGAAAGACTTTCTGGTCAGTTTTACCAAGTGGGACCTTGAGTCATTAAACATCAGACAATAATTCAGGAAACAGGGAGACTACAGAGGAGCAGAAAAATGAATCAAGCAATTACTTTATGTCTGGTAATATTCGTGTTAGCTGCTATCATTGGAATGAGAACACATTTTTGAAAACTTTCTTCAGGAGATAAGCAGCAGTATCAACTTTTTCCAGGTTCCTCTCCATCTGCTTGAGTACCACTAAGCAATTAATTTAAGGTAGGAGAGTTTTGAGCAGAGAGCAAATTGTTTTACTTAGAATTTTATTCACACTCTGATTTTTCTAAAAGGTGGGTTGGTCTTTTCAATGGTAATACCGTAAATGAGATTCTGTAGTTCTAATAAGGAAATTGCCTATTTGAAAAAGCTGAGTGAAACTTGTAAAAACGGGAACACCAAAACTTACCTTGGCTGTTAAATTAGCTGTAGCTGAAGGGAAAGGAGAAAGAGGAGTGACTGATTTATGCCAGAACAACTGGGTTGATAAATGGTAAAGAACAGTGCATTTTGTCCTGTGTAAGGTTCTAAATTTACTGTTACATACTTTAAAGTTTTACAGAAAGTTTTGATACGTGGTGGATGATGTTTTTCATAATAATAATAACAATGGGGTCTTTCTACTTGTAGCCTGTCTTTGACATATACTAAGTTCATATCTTCATATGATTTTCTAGTTCTGAGTGTTACAAATTTTTTTGTAGGTTTTGGGTTTTTGAAAAATTCACCCTAGAGTATGAAGGAGTCACTAACATTCAGGAACTGGAGCATGTTGTGAGCTAGAATCGAGAACGTGGGCAAGATTGAAAAAAACAAAATAAAAGGGAACTATAGTAATGGAATGATCTTTAAAGTAGTTGAGAGATGGATTTTTATTTTCTGATTGCAATGCTGTAGTTTAAATTAGGATTACAAAAAACATCTGATAAACCATCAAACCTAACTGTAAATACTGACTTTGAAAGTGGATGTGAGTTTGTTTTTTATAGAACTTCATTCTGTTGCACTACTGCATCAACTACCTTTGATTTAAATTATCTTCCACTACTGTTTTTTCTGAGTTGTAGAGGAGAGTGTGTAGAATTGTTGAACAGGAAGACAGGAGCTGCAAAACAGCTTTAAACAGCTATAAGCTGAACTGTAGAAAAGTAATTAATACTCTTCAGAAATACAAGTATTCCTGTATGACCTATTGATATTTTGCCGTAGAACTGTAGCCCAAGGAGAAGTGTTGGTCAGAGTTTGTATCCTGAGTTGTTCCATATCTCTGGTGCAAAACATTACTGAAGGCCACTGTAAACAACACAGTATTACGAAGCTGATCTCAGAATGAAAGATAGCTGAAATCAGCTACAGACTGTATGAGGAATTCCTCATGAGAATTTAATGGTAAAGCTTTTCATAATCTTTCATGCTTTGGATAAAAATACTAGCACCATAAAAATTTTTCAGGGGCCAGAGTTGAGGTGGTAGCTGCAGAGTGATCAAAACAAAACATTCCCTTTTTATGGGGAGGCCTCTTTCAGACCTGTCATATGATGGATTTGAAATGAAGGTTTCATAGACTCAGTTTCTTAGACAGCCATCTTTCTACAGCTTCATTATTAACAACAATTTAATCTTAGCCAGCTTTCTTTCTTTTTTCTCTGTGCTCTTGATAATTCATTTATTTTATTTGTTTAGCAGGAATATAAGAAAAAATGCTCAGATCGTAAAGTTAAGGAAGTGTTCCATATTAAAAACAATGTAAAACCAGTCTCCAGTAAACTTTGCAGAAGTGTTTCATCCACAGTTGAGTTGAAATGTAACAAGTGTAAGTAGCCTGTAAATGGTATGAATGGATTTCGTATTTAATCTGTATGCATTAGTATGCGAGCTGTATTTTTTCCTCTCAGCACTGTATGAGTAATGATGATGCCATTTTCATGACTGATGTTGTAGAAAATATTTTTCAACTAGTGTTCACAGTACAGAGACTGTTTGGTTAATGTATCAGAAACTGAGACCTGGGAAGTAAGTGGATGTATTGGAGCTCTTGGAAGTATAAACATGTAGCATTAGTTAAAATTAAAATTTCAAAATGTCTGAATGCATTTTTACAGGGTCTGATCCAGAGGCATTAATGTTATTTAAATTTTTTACTTCAATTGCAACCCAAATGTACCAGGTTCTTGATTACACCAGCTATTTTAGTGCTCCATTGGGAATGATGCAGTCCAACTTTGCTTTCCTTCTCTGCCATGACTCATGCCTTCTGAGTTTATGTGGGTGCAGCTCTGGCTGGCCACTCAGAGTATTTTGCATAGGGAGAAATCAAAGTCTGAAACTTCACCCATCAAGGCTCTTTACAGAGACAAGTGGTCCAGGGGCAGTCCTGTGTATTTTCTGGAAAGTAAAGACTGTCAACAAAATGCGCTTCTTTCTCATACATTCAGAACTGGTGGTAGCCAATTGCTTTAATTCTTAACCTTCCTACTTCTTACATTTAGTCCAGAATGATGAAAAAAGAAAATCTCTTTACAGGGTAGAAAGAAGGGAATGCAAGAATACCAAGGCCTTTAAATTAATCTACTTTTATACCCATTCTGTTCAGTTACTACCTTATTTTCCTGTTGATGACAACCAGATTCATTCGTAGTAAAATTTTTTTCTTGCACAAACTGGGATACTAATAGTAAAGACTAAACTAATTTATATTTTAAATTTGAAAATTACACACTTGTTCTCATATCACTTGTTTACTCACTTTCAAAGAACAGGTTGGTGAGTCCTTAGCCTCTCTAGAGGTGTGACTGTATTTGTTTAGTGCAGGGATGATGTAGAACCTTTAGGGAAGGTGTCATGTCTTTCCTGTGTACCTAATGTCTGCTGTTGTTTCAGCTTCCAGATATTACTATATTTTAAAATATGTAACAGTAATATTGCATAAAATTAGGTGTATGTATGTGGCTAGGAGTTTCTGACCTTAAGGACTTTAAAATTATAGTGACATAGAGCTATAAAGGAAGTAGGAACAAGAAGGAACAGAGGCAACTAGAAATTGGTGACTAGTCCATGATGACAAAGGGAAGGCACTGCACAACTGCATTGTTAATCCATATGTAATTGTTCCCTGGATAGCATCTAATTTGCGAAGTCAATTTTCCTTCCAAAAGAGATCCTACTGGCATTTTCAGAGAGCTTGTCGTTCCGAACAGTGCTGCAGAGCAGCAGGGCTCTGCAGATGTTCTGGCAAAAAATCATGTTTTGAAAAGGAAGTAGAGGGAGTAGCCAAATGGCTTCGTGAAGAATAACTGAAATATTTGGCAACCCTGGATTTTCATGTGTCCCTAAATTGTTTGGTGCTTCTGCACAGTACAATCTACTGATTTTCTGTATCTATCTCTGTGTTTTGTTCTGTCTAAATTACAAAATAGTCATTTCAATGGGAAGGAAGTGGAGGAAAACCCCTTCCTCTGCATCCGTGTGTGTTCTGCGTCTACCACTGGCTGGCTGAGAGTCACATGACAACCTATGAGAAACTTGAATATGGTTTCCAAGCTGTCTGATTTCTCTTTATTTTCTTGCAGCATAAACTTACGAAGTACTTGGACAAAGATTTTTAAGCTTGGCTACTAATATAACTCTGTTCTTTTCAGCAGCCACACAGCCTTGTCCCCTGACATCAGAGAACACCTAACAGTGTAATGCACCTTTGGGGATTTGATTGGGCACCAGTGTGTCAAGGTGATTTCCTGTGATCAAAGTCCTTGTGTTTCTGTCCCCATCATCTACAGCATTGCGGAGTCGATCAGGACGGTCCATCATCAATGGAAACTGGGCGATTGATCGACCTGGGAGATATGAAGGTGGTGGGACAATGTTCACTTATAAACGCCCAAATGAAATCTCCAGCACTGCAGGAGAGTCGTTTTTAGCTGATGGTCCAACAAATGAAGTCCTTGATGTCTATGTAAGTTTCTAGTATTTAGATTAATCTTTCTGATGGAAAAAAATGGTTCAGTTCATCATTGACATACAACACTAAAATTGAATTCAGTACCAATATGTTATTACTCCTTTGTTCCTTTAATTTTGAAACAGTATTTTTTATATTTTACTATTGCTTGCGGTTGCTCCCATCTTGCTGCAGATCATAGGCAATCTAAATAACAATGAAGCCTTTTTCTCTCAGACTTTACTGACTTAGTTTTAGTTGTTCAGTCAAATAGAGATAAAACATACAAATGTCTGGGGGGTTTTTGTGAGCTGGATTTTCTCTAGATACTTTCCTACTCAAGCGTAGCCTATTGGCGTGATTTAATTTTACAATGAACTGAAGGAAATACTTAAATCAGATGAGGCCTCTCATGGAGTGATACCATCTTAGTTTTCTTGAAAAGAAATGTAACTCCAAAAAGAGCGTGGGATTTCAAGAGGTCAGTTTTAATATAAAGCTGTGCTAGGAGACCATAGATAATAGTCATTTGAGAAAGGAAGAGAGAAGACAAATTGTGACTGAGAGGGGGGAATCATATTGAAAAAGCCATTTACTTCAGATGGGACAAGTTGTTACTGCATTGTATTGAAATAAACACTGTGACTTGGATTAATTACAATTTATTCAAAGATACACGGTGTGTTCTGAGATTATACACTTCCACATTGTAAAACCCATTCACTAGAAGAACTGGATTAACTGGTGATGTGGTTGTTTCATCCAGCTACGGCTTTTTTGCCCTTAAGTGCGGTATGGAGTGGAAAAGTGAGTGTGCTGGGTTATTTCATAGAAAAACGAATAGTAACTATCCTGATTACTCAGCTAGGAAAGGTTAGAGGGTGGCAAAGCTATTCCCCATCTGCTACTCAGTGTCTTACTAAAGCAATGTAATAATTATGCAAACATTACTTCTTTTTGATTGCAGTGTGAGACTAGCAAAAGCCTGGAAGATTAAATGGTTGACCCCCAGATTCAGTCTGCAATGCAGACTCCATGTTTTTAAAATATACATGTCGTTGTGTAGTTACAGGATGCTCTGAGCTGAGGTTTGGTCTTAAGCTTTTAGCGTCAGCCGATTGATGCGTAATACGTAGTAACCCAGAGAGAAAAGGAGTAGGAAATGGGTTGAACAGATATTTCCAAAGTAATACCATTAGACCCCCTTATGCTTGAATTTTTCATATTTTAATGTTTTAGTTTAGGCTTTGTCTCTTCTTTTTTTGCTTTTGCAGTGAATGTGAGAAAACTGGTATGATGGGCATAGCTTTGTCAGTTTTGCTCTGTGCCTGCTACTGTGGGTTGCCACAGCTAATTTGGCTGAACTCTTACCTGAGGTGTTAGTACAGTTCATTATAAGGGGGTAGTTTAGTGTCCTCTTCAATACAGTACGAGAAGATTTAAAAAAAAAAAAATCAGTATAACAGGTTTGAAACTTGCAGCCACACAGATGCAGATGGGTTTTTTCAGACTCTGTCTTGCAGTTCCTGAATTGTGTAATTCTCTTTTCATCCATACTCAGAATCTTTATGCTCTGTGTAGAAAAATAAAGTGATTTGCAGACAGGAAGTCCAAATGGCTTTCTGTTCCTTTTTCTTCAGAGATCATGCTGTCTTTCTTCCATGCTAAAAATGTAGAGGAAAGTTAGAGCAGGTTCTAATTAGCAAGATACAAGAAGAGACGCAAGTTTTGTCCAGGCGTGAAGTATGCATTGCTACAAAGACTTAGACCCACTAAGTCAAAGCAAAACTGTTGTATAATTCCAGGTATTTTCCGGCAGGAAAGCTGTGAGGATATATTGACAGGGATTTTATCAGTTAAGCTGTTTGTAACACGCGCCTGTCAGTTATTTTGAGAAATGTGATGAAAAAAATATGGGAACCATTGGATAGCTGTTCCTGGAAATATCATAAGAGCAGGGTCTTGATTCTGAAAGGTGCAGGGTACTCTTCCACTGAAGTCAGCTTTACAGTGTTCTGTTCTCTCAGGACCAAACACAAAGAGGGTGGATTTTTTTGGATAACAAAGTGACGTGGGAAGGACCAACCCTTACAAAAAATAATACAGGCAGTGCATTATGAGATGGTTCAGAAAAGTGAATGATCTCTGAGGGAGAGTTTAGAGGAACAGCTATTATACTTGGCAAGGAAAAAGTGATTTTAACACAAGGAAAAACAAAGGTCTGAATCCCTAGTTAGTGTTAATTGTTGTGATGAATTTAGTGAAACCTTGGAGCGTAAGTGTGCTCTGCTGGGTCAGAAGGCCATTTGTGTAGTATTATTTTGTTCTTTTTGGCCTGTAGCTTGTCAGAACCAAAGACCTAGTGCAAGATCTGGTGTCGGTTTGGTCTGCTGTTTTGTTTGGTTTTTTTGTTTATTTGTTTGTTTTGGTTTTGTTTTGGTTTTGTTTTTTTTTTTAAAGGTACTTTAAGTTACCAGACCACTCCCCACAAATTGTTCAGGACTTTTAAAGCAGCAGTGTCAGTAGAAGCAGTACTGAGGTTATCAAAGCTAAACTAGTGAAATTAGTGGCTGATGGCATCCCTGCATTTCTAGTGTGAGTATGCCCAGGCTGTCAGTGGCAGCAATGTTATACAAGTCACTTGTGTATGGAGTGTGCTGCTAACAGCTTTTAAAAGCTTTCATAAAGGTGTATCTTGCTGAGGTCTTATTATGCCTAACTGCTGAAACAAGCACACAAGAGGTGACACTGACTTCTAAAGGTATGTTCATGTCAGCTCTCACGGGCTTGTGCAGCAGCATTCTGAAACCCCTCAGCTTCATTTTCACATTTAAAGGAGAAAAGCTCATGGTTTCAACCTGTGTTCTATAAAGAACACTTTGATAGAGTTGTTGTGGCTAGCTGCAAAGCTAGCTGTGGGAGCTGGTCTGCATCTTCATTCAGATGAAAATGAGTGTGAAAGGATGCAGGAGGGTTGCACAGGTGCTCTTCAGCTGCTGTAACAAATATGTGGGCCTTTATTCTTTTCACTTGATCTTTATTGAGCAATGCTTATGGTGAAAGTGGCATAATGTTAGTAATTTTAGCTAGTTGATTGTTGAGTCTCCATTGAGTGGTACAGAGGTAGCTGCATGGTGATGAAAGGAAGGGTTTGATTTGTGAGGTGGTACGCACAGAATAAGAAGTATGTGCTGTCTGCGTGTGCTCTGTTCAAGTACGACTGATAAACCTTAAAAAAGGCAGTTGCTTAGATTTATAGATTGGAGCCTGTGGTATTTCTTTTTCTATGCTTTGTTTCTTCCTTGCTTATGTTTCGTCAAGCTCCTTCTATTTGAGAATGTTTTGGTGACCTTAGGATCATCTCTTCTGCTGCTGAGGCCTAGTGTGAGCCTCTACTGCCCAAGCTGGCGAGAAGTGAGGCCCACAGCCGCACCTTAGCCCTCAGCATGTCACGTTTACATTTTTCAAAGAAGATTTAGAGAAACAGTTTATTTGCCATCACAAGCTAGCTCCGTTTGATAACATAGTAACTTCTATTTTCTTTTTTTTTTTCCCTGGAAGTAAGTATCCCTTTTTGCATTTTTTAGAGGCAGTCAATAACCATTATTTCTATCCTGACAGATGATAAATAATGTTATGTAGTTGATCAGTTCAAGTACATATTTAGGCATTAGTAATATAACACATGAAAGAAGTGAATATATGGCTGTTTTTCTTTTTAGATGATACATCAGCAGCCTAACCCAGGTATACATTATGAGTATATCATTCCAGGAGACAATGTCATTAGTCCTCAGTTACTTGCTCACAGGAGACCAGGTAAAATGCCACTATTTTCTATTATTAAACACATTTTGTTACCTAATAAGCAAATGGAGAAATTAATACCCTTACATTCAAGTGTAAATGCTACTATTGATATGGGAAGGGCCCACAATTTTACGCAATGTGTTGAAAGAGGAGTCTCTGTAGATTGGATAGCTTCAATGAATTAGTTCTAGTTGGGATTATTTCTACTCTAGCAGGGAATATGATCACATATTTCTACTTTCAGTAATAATTCTGTTGTTAAAATGTTAACAATGGCTTTGCATGAGCTGGAGTGTTGTAACCATGTTTCAGAAATGAAATAGAACATGATTTTTCACTTCAGAGTTTGAGATGATTTAAAATGACCCTTAGCAGTTTCTCTTTCCTCTCCCAACTGGAAAGGATCAAACACAAAACTGTTACCATCCTGAAGTAGAATGTGGGCAGCCCATGGTCCCGACTGAGCTGTGGATATGTGCTGTGTGTACTGGTATGAAGTTCTGAAAGTAGAAAATCTGCAAGCAAGTGTAGTCCTAATTTTAATGTTCATTACATGCCTTGACAAATTTCTAAGGGTGTTTGTGGTCTGTTTGTAAGGAGGAGCAGCTGTGCTGTGGCATGGGGAGGCACAGAGTACAGAGCATGGTACAGAAAAAGAAAAGCATTGGGAAATTTTGACACTAGGTGCATTAACTCTACAGGGTGTTTGGAAATTCTTCAGTTTTCAGTGTATTTGCTGGCTGAGGCTTGGTTATCTTAGTTGAAAAGAACACAGTCTTTGCAGAACATTATTAGGAGATCTCTACATAGCAGATTAAAGCTGTTTTCAACTTTTATGGTACTCCAGTTGTGATTATTAGTGGATGAAAGCATAGACTGACACTTGCAAGTGAGGCTCACTATTTTACTTCTTTGTTATTGTCCATCATCAGGGGAGCCTTTGAATGGTCAGTTAGGAATGCCAGAAAGTACAGACCAAGAGGATGAGGATTTGCATAGGGAGACAGACACTCTCATTGGACAGTCAGCTGGAACTTTTCCAGTTATTCAGCCAGGAAGATTTCCTTCTCATCATCCAGAAAACCAGGTGCCTGCTGTGCAACCACCAAGACAAAACCGAGAATACAACTGGAAACAGGTTGGAAAAACTGAGTGCACTACTACATGTGGGAAAGGTAAGTCCTTCATACACCATGCACAGAAAATAGATGACACACAGGAGAGTTCCAGCAGGGGGGAGGAGAAGCATGGAGGGACGAAGCATTATGACTGTTCAGCAGCTCTTGTATGCAACAAAGCATTGCTGGACTTGGTGTTTTATGTTATCTTACAAGGAAGAGACACGTCAGGACAATTACGTGTGCTTATATTTAAATCAGTAGAAACAGCAAAATTAAAAATATTAAATACAAGCTATGTAAATTAAGAGGGAATATATGGCCTTTGTGTCTGAAAGGAGATATTTCAGGATTTTATGGCAAACTGCTCTCTCTCACACCCTTGATGAACAGCTGCTTTCCTCAACATTCTTTGGCATTCTTTACCCTCCCATTTGGCCTCTCTAGCTTTGTCAGATACACCCTCAGTGCTTTTTGTGTCTTTGTCAACAGTTTTCTGATCTTTATGGGAAGGTTTCACAGGGATTCCATCAGCCATATCTTTGCCTCATTGGGTATTGCTGGAACAGCAATAATGCGACTTTAGAAACCTGAGATTTTCATAGAGGAGAAGTGGGAAAGAAGAGGGACAGGAAAATTACTGAGCTTTTGGGATGCAATGAATACACTGCTTTGAGCTTCCCAGGTTAATCTTTGCTGTAAGATATTCACAGTGGCCAGAGATTCAATAAAGCGTGGCACAAACAATTATTTGGAAGAATAAATTTTTGTGATAGTAAAAGTGAAATCTTTTGTACTATACGTATACACCCATAACCATGCCTAAAAAATTGCAGAGCTTTGGAATAAAGATGTACCAGTGAGTGAACTCGGCTAACTGTCCCCAGTTCTTATATGTTGAGAACATTTGCTTCCTAATTAGTTTGAGAGGACACTGAGAATTTAGTCCAAGGCCAGATGAGTGTCCATGTTTAGCATTAATTTTTCTGTTTGTGGTCACTTTCTCCGCATAATTCTGAGTATCTGCACTAATAAGGCTTGAATACCAATAAATAATCTTTCATTTGGAGTTACTTGTCGTAGGATAGCCTAAAACAACTAATATCACCAATTTATAAGTCAATGGGTCTAGTTGAAGTGATGGAACTGAACTGGCAGTTGTGGGTTGTACCTTGACCACTTCTCTCTGGCTGAGCCCTGTTTCTTTTGTAACAAAATCGCACCTATTACCATGGAGGATTCCTGTGCCATTGCACAGCACCACTGGAGGGACTGCTGCCACTTCACATGTTGTAAACATGACAGAGAGAGAATCAGCAGAGTTTTTACTACTTTCTAAAAAAATTTAAAAAAAAAAAAAAATTTTTTTTTTATAAACTGGTAGAGTTGCCTTTCACATCCCTGGCCAGATTTGCCTCTGGGTGGGCCTTGCCTTTCCTAATGGGGTTGGACAGTATCTCTGTATTCCTCTGGGATCACCTGCCCCAGCTTATACATCTTGTACTTCTTTTTTATCTGAGCTTGGAGGAGGTGGTCTTTGAATATCGACAACTCTCCTCGACCCCTCTTCTGTAGAGCTTTAGCCCATGGGATTCTTCCAAGTGGCTCTCCCCAGAAGTTTGGGTCTGCTCTATGAAATTCAGGATTGTGGTCCTGCTTTTTGCCTTGCTCCCTCCTCTTAGAATCCTGAACTCTACCATTCATGGTTATTGCAGTCAAAGCTGCCTTGTTTTTTCACATCCCTATTTCTTCCTTGTTTTTATGTATCAGGTCTAGCAGAGTCCCTTTCCTGTTTGGCTCCTTGATCACCTGTGTTAGGAAACCTGTTAATGTACTCCAGCTTTTCACTTAACCAGATACAAACAGGCATGTTAGCGCCTTGCTCTTTGTCATCATTTTAGTAGTCAATTTGCAATAGTAATAGAAGCAGAATTTTGTCTTTCTGCTGTAGCATGAAAATTATTTAAAGACTGAGCATTAAATATGGAGAGCAATTTTTAGTGAGTTTGTAGTCTACAGTAATGTTTAACCTGTAAGCTTTATCGTATGAATCTTTTAAAAAAAACAGGTAAAGTGGATAGTATTCTCATGTGTTTACTTACCACATAACTCTAAATTAGGGAGGCTAAATTTTTCCTTCTCTCAAGCCTTGTGTTGTTGCTGCTTGGCTGCATCTTTTTAAAGTGCCTGAATCCTGAATGTTTGTACTCTCTGCACTATAAAGATCTCATGCTGCCAAAGAGCATGTTTTCTCAGCTTTTCCTAGATTGCCATGGTGTACTTTCTATATACTGAGGACTGTCCTTAATACTACGATGTAAACAGTGTAACATTCAACTCTTGCCTTTAGAAATTTTGGGTAAAATCTTAGTGTGTATTTGCCATGGTTAAGTTACGCTTTTCCTTTCTGCCTCAGTGTTGGGTGCTGCTGTTATGACTGCAGAGTTCTTTGCAATGCATCACCTAATTTTCTTCTTCATTTCAGGGTCACAGTACCCAGTTTTTCACTGTGTCAACAGAATCACTCATGAGGAGGTATCTGAGAGTTACTGTGACAGCAGCACCAAACCCATTCCAGAAGAGGAGGCCTGCAACCTCTTCCCATGTCCAGCTTTGTAAGATACTACAATTTAAGTCAAGTGAAATAAGCCAATGTCACTGAGGTTTTGCATGTGAAACAGGCTATTCTAAGTAGGAAGGTAGTTTGAACTTTTAAGTACTATGCACTTGTGCCATAAGGTGTAGTGGATATTTTTCCCTTAGTTATTGGTGGCCTTCTCTCCCTTCACATGGAGCAATAGCATTTAGAGAAGAAAAAACAGAAGCAGGCAACAAGTGAGTGTAGTAATTTCTCAACATTTATGTGATTGTTCAGGCATGTACACTATATGCGGTCTCTCTGTAGGTACTTTTTTTCCAAGTGACAGGCTTCTGCATACACCTGTCTAAAGAAAAGGCTCTGCAGGTTATGCCAGTCCACGCTGGATCTGAGTGCTGTAGTACCCACCTGTTCATTCCATGGTGTCATATTGAAAGATGAGGCTGATAGTGCTCACATCAGCCCCCTCATAAACAGCATCTCTCTTTCCTGGAATTCAGTAGTTCTTCAACTTGAAGACTGGATTCTGAAGTGGTAGTCCTTGTTTCCAGCACACAATACAACCAGCTCAGGTGTGATTTCCTTCTGAAAAGACACCTGCCATCAGGAGACTGTGGCTTAAAATTGGCTAAGCAACTTCTTTTAAATAGTTAAAAAAAAAAAGGTCAATTCATCCAGGGTGTATACCAAGAATAGAAAGAGGTAAAACCCAGTTGCCATTGTAGCAACTTTATTTTGGGTCAGCAGCTGTATTTTCCATCTCTCTTGTGGTTACATTCTTTAGTTTTCATTTGAGCAGCAAGTGTCCACTCCTTGTCCCACAAAGTTTCTAATGATGTAAGTGCTGTTCCAGCGTTAGAGATGCCTGACAAGCAATTTCCTAGTGCATATTAGATATTCAGGAACTTCTGAAGCTGTTTACATGGAGCTGTCATCTCTCACCAAGCATTTTTCTTACCTTTTTCTTTCTAACAACTCATATTCAGTTTCATTTGTTTACACAGGATAATGTCAAGAATATAAACAAATATATGTCAATATCTATTAAAAAGAAGGCAGAGTTCTGAAATAAGATGTGTGAACAGTTCAGATACTTCCATTACTTGTGTATGTCTTTGTGCATGAAATGAAAACTGAAAGGGGAAAATGGCATGTTTATACAAGCAATTAAATAAAAAACAAGTAAAATTTTATGCAACACATCTTAAAATTTTGGGAAGTGTCATTAGAGCAATAACAGATTCTTTAAAAAAGGAAACAGCTATTAGTGGCTTAATAAACATTTGTAATATGTCTGGAAACCATGAATTGCACAATCTGTATGCATACTTATTATTATCAACCGCTACAGGTAGATTGCCTCAAGTATGTAATATTGTCTTCATAAAAGATTGTTATGCATGCAGAGGCTTAAGTGTTACTTCATAAAATTCTGTACCAGCATCAGAATCATGTCATTCAAGCTCTGTTAAGATTAGTAGCCGAGAAACCTTTACTGGAAAAATACGTCTTCTTTATTTTCTTTAGCTGGGATATAGGGGAGTGGTCTGAGTGCAGCAAAACATGCGGCCTTGGTATGCAGCATCGACAGATCTTATGCCGGCAAATGTACGCTAATCGTACCTTGACAGTTCAGCAATACCGCTGTCATCACCTGGAGAAACCAGAGACAACCAGCACTTGCCAGCTGAAGATCTGCAGTGAATGGCAGATTAGGACAGAGTGGACTTCAGTAAGTACGATTAGCATAATTTCAGCAAAACTCTGTGATTGATTTCCTCTTGGAAGTAAAAGTGAAGTTCTTAGCATGAGGAAGATCCATCATAAAGCAAGGAGCAATTGAGTTTGCAAGCTGGTTTTGGTAGAACAGTTATCTGTGTTTGTGCTTACTGAAGTACAGTTAGGTTGTCACTTTGGAGACAGGTCTGTGATCTTAAAGACCATCTTAATATTTGAATGTGCTTACCAATTTTTCTGACATAATAACATCAAAAACTTTGATCTAAATCTGCTTAGAAAAAATAACATTGCGGTAATTTTGTTTGTAGTCAGCAGACTAGACTTCAAGAGTAACTCTGGACAGTTCACCCCCTTTATGACATAAGGAACGGGGTATTTGTTTTTATTACAATGCTGCTATTTAAAGTCCTCACACATCTAGTCTGGGTTCTGGCCAGTGTTCTAGAGTGAACAGTTGAAGAAATAGCTGCAGTCTGAAGATTAAGTCTGTAAGGTATCTTGCTATAGGGAATTTGTTTTACATGATAAATACCTTTGACATGTAAATATAATAGACATGATAAAGCATTCAAAAGCAAGGAAAAAACAATGAGGCTGCCTTTGGAAGCTCTGCTAGTTACCTTTGTATGTAGTTATTGCAGTCTTTAATCTTCAGTTTTGCAGAGATTTTCCCCTTTAATTCTAGAGTGTTTACAGGACTCATCAAAACACTTCATGTGTACACAGCAGAAAATTATGTTCCCACCTTGTTTCATGATCTGGATGCTTCACACATCAGAGATATCAATAGCTGTCAGCATTCTCTGGGATTGGAGAGAGTAGGAGTAGAAGGCCTTTATTTATAAGAGGGATTCAGAAGTTGTGTTTCTTTGCATTCCTCTTGCTTCATATCTGCTTATAGGTCAAGATCAAATTTATGCAGAATATGTCTGCCTATTATTCAAATACCATCAGTTCATTTGATAAGGTGCAGCATGGCCTGTTGAAAATAAGGTTTAATATTATGTTTTCCAAATGTAACTGCATAGTATACTGTAGAATATTACAGACTGCAAATATAATTTAAAACTACCAATGCATTTCTATTCCTAGCAATCTAGAGTAGTTCTATAGCTTCTGTGGATGTCTTAGCAGGAATGAATGAGCTGGACGTTCCCAGCCCCCTGATAAACCACTGCAGTTCTTGCATAGAGTCCTGACACAACCTCACTTTTGTTACAGTGTTCAGTGCCTTGTGGCGTGGGGCAGAGGACCCGAGATGTGAAATGTGTCAGCAACCTTGGAGACGTTGTTGATGATGAGGAATGTAACATGAAGCTGCGGCCAAATGATATTGAGAACTGTGACATGGGTGCCTGTGCCAAGAGCTGGTTCCTTACAGAGTGGAGTGACAGGGTAAGGCCTCTCATTATCTTTGCGCTGCCAAATCTTCTAAAACAACCTAGGTGCATCAGAATTAAAAAAATATACATCTGTACAGCCATAAAAGGAGGGATCTCCCATGTTTATCCTTGATCTGTTAAACAGGCAAGAGCAAACAAAAAAATAATGATCCCAAGGGCATCTTGAGTTTGTATTAGATACAAGAATGCATAGAAAGGGCAAATGTGTGGGTACATGGCCAAACATCTGGATTTAGAATTGGCTCTGTGTCTGAACTTCCTAAAATATTAAGTGTGCTGAGATTTATTACTCTGCCAAGATTTATTACTCTGCCATGCTTAGCCCTGAGTCTCAAGATTCAGACTCTAAAATTTTTCCTGCTGTTTTTTTTAGGGATAGAGGTTTAAGGCCTGATGTCTGGGTTTAAGTTCAAGCCATAAAACAATTATCCTATAGATGTGAAAAGAAGGGAACAACTTCATAAACTCAGGCGAGGTTGATTCAAGCTTTTGTACTTTGTGAACATGGATGTATTTTTTTAGTCAAATGAGTCAGATTGTCCACATGACAGCCATAAAACCAGTGTTTTACCTTGTTTCATGGTTGTGCTGCGAGTTGTTGTTCAGTAGTGAAATTAATATGCTTTCATTAAGAGGCTTACAAATGCACGCTAAGAAAAGCCTGGTATTTTGTTCCTTCTTTGGGATGCTTGCATATCAATTTCATCTGTAGACAAATTGAGCCTTCATTCTGTAAAATCCTGATTGCATCTCCCTTTTCTTTGACCTGTTATTTTGGCAGGCAAATACTATAATTTATTGTTGAAGCTGTAAGATTACATTCTCAACTTCACGGATTCATTATTTAGATCATTTTGTACTAGTATCTCTGAAAGCTAGGAATGTCTGGCTCATAGGTTATGCATTAATTTGGACACTCCTAAGATTTTCCACGTTTTAGATGCAGAGAAGTAGGAGGAACTTCACAAGTAGGACAAGTACCTGGTATATCACATAATTTTTAAAAGGCTGATCAGATTCTTGCTACAATTAAAGGCCTGCAAAATTTTCCACCTCCAGACAAATAGATTTTTATAAAGAAAATAAAATTATATATACACGAATAAATCTTTGTTGTTGCCATTTGAACTTTTTTTTCCAGTTGTTATTCCACTCAGTATATACCCTTGCATAGCATCAACAGAAAGTTACCAGGTGAAGTATAGGTATTAGTGCAAACGGCAAAGTTTTGCTGTAGGGGAAATCACAGTGCCTTTTGCATTTTATTTTAGCTTGTAGAGCTGTTCTTTGTACAGCACTATTCAAGTGATATTTTACAAGTAAGAGAGAAATTCTACCCTCAAAGACATATTTTTTGAAAAAGCTGGCCCAGCTACTATCAGTTAGTGCAGTTCCACCACATAAAGCACACGGTCTCATGAATATTCTAGCATCAGTGTTTTCTTCATTAGTCTACATTGATATTTTGCCCTCTGCAGAATTAAAAGTAGTTTTTGTAGCTGAAGGTTATGACTGTAGAACGTTATTATGCCTATTTATATGTATTAAATGAGACATAAAAGTGAAGCAGGTGATGTGGAAAATACTGGAGTTTTTTCTTACCACAGACATTTTAGGGTCAGAGAGTAAAGAATGGATTTCGTTACCTTCTCAGCTTATATAAGTGTACAAATTAATTTCTTCCAAATGCTTGCTACTGTAGTTGGCATTATTCACCATCACTTCTGCCAGCAGTGGGTTTGGAGTTTGATTCACAAAGAAACTGGAAGGAACATCTTATTTCATGAAGAAAGTAGCTTCAGGCTAGACTGTGCAGGATCTTCTAAGATTCACACATTCCTTTTAACTCGGATGTTCAGAGGCATTTAGTGGCAGTGATTCCAGTGGAAGCCAGTGGAATATAGGAGTAGTCAATAGCTTTGCAAAGTCTTTGGCCATTAGCTTTCTTACTGAGCAATTCAAGGGATGCTTTTTAGGATCAGAAGGGTCTCTTTCTTTGTAGAGGAGTGTGTTTCTGTTGAAAGACAAGAGGAGAGTTGGAAATGAACATTCCCAGGTGTATGGACTTTGCATGTGTGATTTCCCCAAACAATTCTTTTAAAAGCACTTTAAACCAAGCTTCAGCAATAAGCATAGATCAGCAATGGGCAGCCACAAATGGTTCAGATAAGCAGCCAAAAGTTCAAATGCTTACAGAAAGCTTGTTCAAACCTCTTGAGTTTGCAAAACCGTGGTGGAAATCTCACCAGAACAGACCTTCTTTGTGAGATTTATTACATGCCTACTTCAAGTCCCAGCTGGAAATACCACAGAACAGTCTTTCCCGTTGTATTTTGACATTTCAGCCATGGCTAGACATAAGAGGTAAAAGAACTTATCAAAACTTTTGAGAATGTTAGAACTTTGAAATGGTTGAGTTCAAACTTTGTTACAGCCATAAGGGAAGACCTGGCCTCTACTTTTCTGAACCTGCTTTGGAAACACTTAATGTGTACTGTTGCACATGCAGCAAGCAGAGATTTCCAGAGGCCTGTCAGAGATTGGTTAGGCACATACTTTCTCTTTCAGCAAAGGATATTATCAAACTTCCATGTCCAGATTTATGTGATGCATGGGGCATTACTATATAGCCTTGGTTAATTAGCGAAACATCAAGAAAAAGCACAATAATATAAAAATTACAATTGTCTTTGCCAACAGATGTTAGATTTCAGAATTTGATAACTGTGATACGTATTTGTGCAGAATTTGACAAGGGTATTCTTTAACACAGGGAGAGAAAAAGCTGAATAGTCACATCTGAGCTTTAAGAAAAGGACTGGATCTAATTTAGAATTGGTGGAAAGATTTTGGGATATCTTATTTTACTGAAGCCTTGCAAAGTTTTAATTGCTGCAAAATAATGCTAATTGCCTTCATTTTCATTAATAGTTTCTGTGGTTCTGAATTGGAAGATGATTTCATTACATTTCCCTAAATGTAAATTCTGCAATACAATGTATGTGGACTTAAAAGCCTGCGTAGTACCTACAGAGTTGTGTGTAGGAGTTGTGCTCCTTTCCAGGGTGGGCTATATGTAGCTTTACTCCATAAATAACACTTGGCTGCCTTCTCACGATATTCTTCCAATTTGTTTTTCCACAACATAGATTTATGTATTTTATAGCCCACCTGTTTCCCCCCACAGCATTGATTATCTTGGATTCAGTTTCTGCACAGACTGATTCTTTGTACATCTAAGTAATCAAAAAATTCTCCATGTTCCTAAATCAATACAATTCTTGATTTGAGTTATTGATAAGCAGATATCAAGAGTCCATTGTATGTATGTTAAACACAGACACCTGCAAAGCTTGAGTGGTATTGGCTACCATGTGCACACTGGTGTGGAACATGTGAAGGAAGGTAGGAAGGAAAGCAGTTAATCCTTAAGAAATGAACCCTTATTTTCTGAAAAGTATATGCTCTGTTATTTGTCATTGAAGTAGATCTAAACACCATATTCTCCAGGCACAATCTTGAGAGAAACAGAAGTTTTTGCTCATTTTGATGGGAAAAATTACAAGTTAAAAGTCTAGAAGCAAAGTGAGACTCATTTTACTTTTAATGTGCCTGTCTTTATGTTTCTTGCTCTATCTTCAGTATAAATAAGAGAATTAACTGAAGTTTCATGGCTTTGTCTTCTGCATGATCTTTAAACCCTTTTGATTACATAAGGTCTGGACAAACTTTTGTGATATTTTATTGTGCATTTGTAGAAATATGGTTTCCTGTCTCATAACTCTCTTCAGATGTCTTACTGCATAAAACAGCAGAGTTCCACCAAACTGCATCAATTAATAAGTAGAATAAAGCTGGTGAACCTTACTGGACTTAGCAAGAAATTGGATTGATGGAAGTAGATGAGATTCTTGCAGACATTTCACATGACTGATTCTTTGACAGCTCTAATTGCTGGGAAGTTTACTTCTCCTGTGGGTCAGAAACAGCAAACTGCACCCTTCTGATATAGAGCAATGGTAGACTCACCAGTGTTTCCTTCCAGCTAACTGGAGCGTTCCCCCCTTGCAGTTTTGTTTATCCCTCATTGCCATCTCCTCTGTTCATTTGTTTCTCATTTTATGTTTAGAGCATACTTAGCAAAGAAGCCAAAATATGAACAATTCTTAGATGTTAATGAGATTCTGAGGCCAAAATAAAATCTTGGGAAGAAAGAAAAAATGCTGCACATCAGGGAACAAAATCAAAACAAATCAAATGCATGCTTTGGATTTCACTCTTCGTTAAAAGGAGTAACAGTGATTCTTCTGTAATATCTTCCATTAGCAAACTGAAGTATGCTTTGTAAAAATCAGTGCTTTATTCCTCACAACCCTAAAGCATTACCTCGTAGGTACGGGTGGGTTTGTTGGCCAATCAAGTGTGGAACCACCAATGGATACTGTAGCTCACACTCTTCTTTCACTGTTTTTTATTTAAATCTGGATAGCCCATGTAATCCATGATAGCTCCTGGATCCTGGGGGAAAAAAAAAGGCAAAAGACACCATCATGGAGCTTGTGCAGGCATTTCATTATTTTTTATTATTACTGTTTATTTGTTTTCAGTATAAAATTAAAACAAGATACCGCCTACTGTTGATTTCATGTGGGAATCATGTATAAATATGTAACTTACTTCCTGATTCGCAATGAAACATACAGCCAGGAGACTTTTGAAAGAGACATTTGATGGACCTACAGAGGTTTTCTTCTCTAGGGCTGATGTCTCTTTGCCACAATTCAGCTGCTTTAGATGAAAATCAGCATATAGAAGTCTGCATGGCAAGGAGGAGCCTTTCCATCTAAGGCCCACAGTATTCCAGTTAGGTCAGCAGGACAGGCTCATAGGTGGCGGGCAGGGGCAAATGAGAATCCAGATCATCCGGCAAGTTTCCCAAGCTGGGAAATAGTTCACAGTTCAGGTGCAGTGACAGTAACAAGGGTCAAACACAGCCCACTGGTCCTGGAGCAGGCCCATGGTAATGAGGCAGGGTCAAGGTCAAGCTGGGAAGCGAGTCCAAGGGTGAGGGATCAATGAGGCCTGTGCCCAGGACGTGGCTAGGGACAGGCACATCTCTGAGAGCTCAGGCAGGGACTGATGGTCCAGGGCTCAAGTTAAATGGAGACCCTGGGCCTGTAGGCAAAGGTGTCAGTGGAGGCCCCAGGTGGGGCTGATTAGGGCCAGTAAGGCCTACTGGTGCACTCAGGCCATGAGAAGTCCTTACAGCTCTTAAGGCAAGTGATCCTGATTATGTGAGCCAGAGTAGTGAAGAAGTCTGCTCCCTAATGTTACTTCGGAGAGCATTAGTATTAGGTAAGTACCAGCAGTGTTACCAGCTACATACAGAGAAAGTAATAATGCACATATAGAAGCAATCACGATCCAGCTGATGTGTCCACAAATTCTAAGACCGTATTTCAAAACTTCTGTTACCTCAGAAGGATAATAAAAAGAGATCTGCTAGACTAAATAGAGCACTCTAAAGGGAAATAATTTAAGTCCAGATATCAGAAAGTGTTTGGCTATTCATAAGAATATTTCTGACTCCCCACCCCCCTTTTAAAAACTTTTTTCTTTTTTTAAGAAATCAAGGCAGTTCTCAACCGTTTTACGTGCTTTGAAAATCTGCTCCCAGTGTTGGAACTGTGGCAGAAGTGAGCTTCTGAAATAAAATTCTTTGTTTATTATTGGTAAAACAAATGTTACATAATCCTTCTAAAATCCCTTCTGAAAGGGGTTTTCTCAGAACAGGTCAGATAAGGCTAAAGAGTTTAATAAACGTTTTTCAAACATAGATCTGCATTTTTATTTTTTTGCAGTAGTGTAACATCAGGAAGATGATTCTTTAAAAACGTAACTATATTGTGGGGAATAATTAAGATGATGAAGGTTAAAGTGTGGTAGACAAATGCTCCACAGATGAGGACATTTTACTGGAACTCAATTGGTTGCTATTTAAAAATGTAATTAAGGCTAGCAATGATGCTGAGAGCTGGGTGAACCCACTCTCGAGTTCTGGTAGATTTCCTGCTGCCCCTTTCTGTTGTGCCAGTTGAGGGTAATGGGTACGGCTGGCACGTCAGTGAAAGGGAACTGGCACTGTTTTTGTGCTCACCATGCCCTGTGGCTGTGACAAAAGTTCAGGCTTCCACTTGCAGTTTTCCAAGTTTGCAGGAACTAGTCTTATTTTCCTGGACTGCTTTTACAGTTGTTTTCTGACAACTGGCAGAACACTGGATTAGGAATGGATTTTTATTTTTAGTTTTTAATGGGAATGGAAAGCTTCTGAAACTGAACTCAGGAGGGAAGGACCTCAGGAAGAGGAGAAATGGCAGACTCCTTAAAACTAGGGAGGTTTCTGAGGAATTTCTGCCAATTAAAACAAGGCAGTGAAACAAAATATCCTTAATAATAGGACCAGAACAGAGAAGTTGCAGCTTGTGAAAGTTCCTCCTGTCATACAGTGTTAGGTTATGGCAGTTACTACTACATCAATGCAACAAATCAATGGCACAAAATTGAAAGTAGTGGGTGTGTCAGTTCTGAAAACCAAAGGGAGAAGGTTCATTATCAAAACACTCCAGTCTCTGCCTTGGCTTTGGAAATCATGGATTTCACATGGAAGATTTTTACTGAAGGAAAGAAAAAAAACATGAAAAACCAAATACTTAATGCAGAAACATTCAGGTTTAAGTTTGCTTTGTAAATCCTTTGAGGGTATTTAATCTGTAGTAAATCTTGCAGCAAAGGGTGGGACAACCCTATACCTTCCCATTTGGTATTTCCTTTGTTATTTGATATGTAAGCCTAGTTCATGCATAATCATTTCCAACATAAGAATATGGAGATTTTCTGGATGACTTTATAGACTAAACTTTTTCCCAGCTCTGGTTTGCAAAGCAGAAAAACAAATTAGATTGTCAGATGAAAATTACTTAGAAATAAGGGAAGCATTTGCAGATTATGTGCATAGTTCTCTATGCACAGTGTAATTGAACATACATAAAATATAAAGAGCCACAGAATTTATTTCTGTGCAGTGGCTTGGAAAGGTAGCCATTTTATGGGGCTCATTCAAAACAGTAAGTTTGCCTCAAAGTGAACTGTTTGTAATGAGTTTAGTTTAGGTTTAGTTTACATAAATGGGAAAATGTTTACTACCAGCATAATTTACATAATTCTTGTATTTTCAAGATTGTGCCAGTTTACTTTGAAAAGGCCTTCTTAGCCATTAAATCTAGTTTGCTGAGGAGGTAAGTATATTTTACAAACTTGTGTAAAAGGGAAAAATGTTGTTTTGCGCCATCAATAAAAAAGGGTTCATTATGTTACTTACAGGCATTATTTAAGAGAAGCTTAATTATTCAATCTTGCAGGTGAAGGAAGAAACCATTCCAAACTATGAGAAATGTTTTCCTATTCTTGTGGGGTACATAAATGTCTCTTTAAATTCTGAATTTCTAGTTACCCCAAAATTCTATTTCATTTGTTAAAAAAAGACCTGTAAAAAGTTGAATCACTTTTTTAGTTTTCTAGGGATTCAATTTCAGAAAAGCTTTGTCCTTCTATTTGAACATCTTGTGAAAGAAACCAACTTGCTGTGAGGAAAAATGTTTTTCTGTATTGTATCGGTGGAATACATAAAACATGTTTTTCACACAAATAATCATACTCCTGGTGTGGGTGAGTAAAGAGTAGTTTGCAACAAATTGTACATCCAGTCACCGGGCTCAACTCTTGAGTAGATGAATGACTGTTGGTTAATCCATTATTAACAGCAATGCTATCATGGAATCTGATGTTCTGTAGTTGAAATACTAGTTGTGAACCCTTACACTATTACTGATGGAAGCCAAATGAAACTAATGCTCAACTCTGTCTCGTTACCAGTTCTTTGAATCATTCTTACATATACTCAATAAAATGTAAAAAAACGTTCCAAAAAAAAAGTTATATTCATTCACAAGGAATATACTGTTCATTGTAGAAGTAATAACACAGTTTCTTCTAATTACATTGTATGTTAAAAATAAAATCTGAAATGTCAATCAAATCCATCTTTTTCTCCCATATACTACGTACATATTTGTGGCTTTCTTTGCATGTGTAACATAATTGTTTGTAATTGTTTAAATTCAATTGCGTGCATATCTTTCAGTGAGCTGCACATGACTTTTTCATTGTTCTAACAGTTGAGACATGAAATGCCAATGCATTTTAAAATAAAAAGAAAGGGAAGATTAAGAAGGAATTAAGCAACCAAAAAAAAAGGTCTAACCCAAGAATTGATTATTTCCCTGGCATGTTTCTGGTTTTCAAATGTCAGTAGTTTGATGTTGCCCAGACTAGTGGCATGTTGGAGACTTTCCCCCTGGAATAGATAAAGGACTGAACTGTAAGGGCATAAATTGAATTTATCTTGTGTGATTTATGGATGACATACATACTATCTCCGAATAGAATTTAGCAATGAAAAGTTGAGAATGGTGAATGTTAGTTACTGGAAAGTCATGTCATTAGACAGCAACATTGAATTTATATTAACTTCTGTCTAAATAGATTCTGTTAAAACTAGTTAACAACTTACAATTGAAACAAGTTGGGCAATAATTAGTGGTAATTTCTGTTATTGGCGGAGGATTTACCTGAATCTTTTGAAACCACCTGTCAAAAACCTTTAACTTTTCTACCTTATTGTGCTCTCATACTCTGTCAAGTCGTCGTATGGAAAAGTTCCAGGATGCGCTGTGCAGTCGCGTTACTCGGTCCTCTTGAGTCTTCCTAGCCTTGTTGTTTTAACCAGGGTCAGAGTTCACCTGGCTGATGGCTTGAATGGTCAGAGGAGAACTCACAGAACAATTCAAAGGCTAAAATATGACTGCTGTCTGAAAAGCAGCTTATTGAAATTTTTCCTTCACAGATCTATTAATTGCTATGCAAAAGGATGAATAAAGTGAAAACTGAAAGAATTTGCAGACAGGGAAAAGGAAGGAAAAGTAAGAAAGCTATTAAAGCTAGAAAAAATAGATGTCTTTCTTTCCTGATCTTTCATTCTCTTTTATTTGTGACTGTAGTCATTTGGACAGGTACTACTTGTTCAAAAATATGAAACTGTAAGATAATCTGCTACAGCTGAATTACCAGTAAAAATAATCACCTTTGCATAAATTCACTTACTTTTCACGATTGTGCTTCTCATTTCACTGTGCAGTTTGGAGGATAGACTGTTCTGGACATATTCTGTCTTTTTGCTTCCCAGTGTTCTGCAGAGTGTGGTGATGGAGTCCGCACACGTTCAGTGGTTTGTATGACGAACCATGTCAGCAGTTTGCCACTGGAAGGCTGTGGCAATAACAGACCCTCTGAAACAACTCCCTGTAATAATGGACCCTGTGCTGGTAAAGTGGAGTGGTTTGCTGGGGGCTGGACCCAGGTAAGCTCTAACATAAGTATTTGTTTTCTTGTGTGGCAAAGATGTGTGCCATAAGGTATTTCCACATCTCTGTGGAATAGTTGGATTTTTTTTTTTTTTTTGGTATTTTGCTGAGCAATTTCAGTACTTTTCAGCACCTGCTGTTCTTTTACTTTGATCAGAATAAGATTTTGTTCTTCGCTTGCTCTGTACCTTCATTTTTATTTCTCATCTACTGACCCAGTGTATCTATAAAATGAAATGTAACAGAAAGCTGCTTCGCATATTCAGGTGAACCGTAAGCAAAAGATTTGCACGTTTTAAAGGAGAGCTTTTGTGGTCATGCATACCTGTAGGGAGATAGATAGATAGATAGATATAGGGAATAGGAATATATATATGGAATTTCTAAATGATAAATAAGACAAAAAGTAATGGCTAAACCCAAAAGTTAGCTTACAGTCATGTGTCGTCTTCTTCATAAAATAATTAGAAAGATGTTTTGAGTCTGTGGTACCATTTTCAAGATTAAAAGTTTAATATGAAATACCAGACACTTAGAGTCATTAGTCACTTGATGAATTAAGTCATTGCTGTATCCTTCAACATTTACTTGTCCTGGTTTCTAACCAAGACTGCTGTCTACTATGTTAGTACTACATACAAATAATAATAATAATAATAGTAATAATAATAACCCAGGGTTTATCTAGGCTACTATTCTGGTTCTGAGAGATAAAAACCCTACCACAGGAACGTAAAGACTACTTTACCCTTCTCCTTTCTTTTCAAGACGTACATGCACCAGTGATGGAAGAAAAGATACAGTTAAGTTCCTTTTGCTAGGGAAAGAGCGTATAAAAGTAAAGAAATGGATTTTGGCTGCTAGTGTCTAAATGTGTGTTCAAAAATAGGGAATGAGCAAAACTTTACAAATGTTCCTGGTCGAGTAGTAATTTAAAATGCAAGTATATATGTGTGTGTATATGTGTGAGTGTGTTGTTTTATTTCAGAAATGGGTAACATGGAGAAACGTGTTACTTTGGGAACAAGTGAAGGGCATAAGTAGGATAACAAATTCCACTACTTCTGGTTCTCTGATACAGTGCTCTACTGAATGTGGCAGTGGAACTCAACAGAGAGAAGTCATTTGTGTTAGGAAAACTGAAGGTAACTTTGATGTTTTGAACCCCTATGAATGTTCATATTTGGAAAAACCTTCCAGCCAGCAATCGTGCTACCTCAAACCGTGTGGATCTAAGTGGTTTCATACAGAATGGAGCACAGTAAGTCTATCATGCATATCTGTATCTGGTCTTGTTTAATACGTCTTTTTCTGTGTATATTGAAAGGGAACAGCCTTTGAATAAAATCATTGATCATTAAATGGACTTGTTGCAGAGGAATGATGCTAAAAAACCCCCATGCTCTTTAGTACCCAGTGGAGCTTAGGAAACTTGGGAAGTACCGTGACCTGAAGGAGACACTGCATGGTTGTCTTTTCATCACTGATGTCTTCTTCCAAGAGTCTTCCTGGTTTATAAAATTGGTTTGTCCCATAATGAGACTATGTAATGCACTAATAAGTTCTTTTCAGACCTCTAGATTCATTAAAACTAAGGAGCGCTTAATAAAGAATGAGGGATATATTCAGTCTTTAAAGTCAGTTTTACCATAATATTTTACTGTAAACTCTTCGCTGTAATACTTAGAAATTTACTGGGAGAAAACTTACTATAGAGCTTCACGTATCTTCAGTTTCCCCTGGAAGTGACCCAGCTACAATCACCAGTGCCACAAAATGATTCGGTTTCATCTCTCTTTCCATTGTTTCCTATACCTGACAAAGTGTACTGGATGTTTTGCAAAAAATCAGCATTTTTCTCCTAAATGAAAAAGAAAGTCTAGTGTCATCTGAGAATGAAAAATGGTGTGAAAACTACTCTACATGACATCATATCTAACACAGTAACTTACACCCTTCCGTGAGCCTTAAATTCAGAACGACAGCTCTGAAATGTGGAAGCATCTCCGATGTCTTCAGTCAGGAACCTTTGGAAATACTTCATCTACGTGACATGAGAGAAATTATTTTGATTTTCCCTTTTACTAAACAGTCAATTATTTGACTGGCCTACTGGCAGCACTAGAAAGCAGAAAAGAAGGTAGAATGGTTTTAACAAAATAAATCAGCTGAAGGGAATCCTGACTTTTCTTCCTTAATTGCAGGTATAGATGTTTTGTTTGAAAACAGCATGCAAGTTAGGCTCATAATAAAGCCATGTAGATAGAAGTATGGGTTTTTATGCTGCTGGAAATCGTTTGGATTCTTTACTGAGCGGTTAGTTCGGTTTAAATAACATCTTTGTAGCAAAACCCATCAGCAAACCCATTTTCAAATGTGAACCTGAAGGTGTGTAGCCACAAGAAATAAAGGCTGTCTGCATCCGTAGAATGCAGCATCTTGTTTCTTCTATGCCTGCCAAAGAGAGCATATATTTTCACTTTCAGAAGGAATCTAAGACTAGGAATCTGGTAGGTATCTAGAGATCCCTAGTTACTGTTTCAATGCCTACTTCCTAAGAAGTGGTGTCTAAAAATCCTTCAAGTTCTAAGCCTTCGTGACCATCTTCACTGTAGGAACAAATATATATGCTAGTTTAGATATTACAGGATCACATTCTAAGTGTTTTTCAATTCTCCCTCTGATACTGTTACTGTTACCAACAGAGTATGTGGTATTTCTTACTGTTAGACCTGAAGAGAAAGGATTATAGGGCTAGCTGTGAGCAGAATAGCTGGCTTAAAGCCCCTGTCCTAGGTTTTGAAATGGTCCAGTTCTTATCTTAGCAGACTTTTTATATGACCTAGGATAAATGGCATGGCTTCTCAGGCATGGGGATTAAATGGCTGGCTAATGCAGAATGCTGGGTTTTGTGTATAGTGTGTTGTATGTAAGATCTAAATTCTGTCTCAGTTCCATTTTAAGTGCTTAAGATCTCTTCAAACCTGAGCTGAATTTCTTACTGTTGAGTGTGGGATAATTACAATATTCTATACAGCATGTAGCAAGAGTAATTGTATAAAAAACCCATAAGTGTTCTATTACTGTTGCCACAGGACTGTGTATTTTCTAAAGTGGGGAAAGGTTGTACTTAAAAATGAAAGAGCAATTTAAGAATGTATTCTTGAGAGTATTTTAGTTAGTTTGCTACAATATCTGATTTTATGATAGCGGTTAAGTTGTTTTTGCAATGTTAGGAAAAAAAAATAATTATGCCAGAAAAATCAGGAAGAAAAACATTCTTACTAGTTTGGATCTGTTAAGGTTTTAATCATTATAAGTGACCCAGGTTTAATTAAGTTTTTGAGCATTTAGGTCAAACTGGACAGTGAGCCAAATCTCAAAGACCTCACTCAGGCAAAATTTTTGAAGTCAACAGGGGATATGCTTCAGTAGGGGCAGAAATGTGTGATAATTGGCTTTAAAAATACCATGGCAAGCAAGTACAAAAGTCTCTGGCTTCATGACAGATTTTGAAGGAGCACAAAAATATTTTCTTTAGAAATTCAAAGAAACCTGTAATGCTTAGTGAAATTGTTGTGCTGCAAGAAAGGAAAAATCATTGAGCGCTAGAAGAAAAGGCTATTAAGATTATTCCTGATTGTATATAAATGGAGGCAAAAGGGGAGTGGAGGGCAGTGCAGTCAAGTAGTAAAGTTCAGTGCAGGAAGTTCTTAAGAACTGTGGACACTGGAAAGAGTAGATATGGGAGATAAGTATAAATAAGCAGTGAAGAACAGGACTAATTAGAGAAGCAAGAAGCTAGCTAATAAATTCTAGTGTGCTTTCAGTTGTGCAGTGTCTGCCATGTTTACTTGTCCCGTTGTTGTCCTGTGTTCAGATATGTTTTTGAACCTTTAACAAAACTGCTCCTCTATGTTAAGGACTTTACAGTTAGAAAACAAAAACAACACAAAACCCCAGAAACGCTGAAGTGGATAAAAGGCTGCAGCAATACCTGGGTCTGGCTTCAAGGTTCCTGGTTTTTTTTCTTTCTGTATTGCACGTCTCATGAACTTCAGCTTTTGTGTTTCAGTGTTCCAAATCCTGTGAAGGAGGATTTCGGGTTCGAGAGGTACGATGTCTATCGGATGACATGACAGCCAGTACTCAGTGTGATCTACAGCTTAAACCTGAAGAAAAAGAACCATGTAACACACAAGATTGTGTCCCTGAAATAGGTAAGAGGAAGCTTCTGTTTTAATGATGGAACTCCATCTAGTGGACAAAAGACTTCATAGTCTTGCAGATGTTTTAGAATATATTTTCTTTATCAAGTTGAGGGTTTTATTTTTACACACAGCTCTTTTCAGTGGTGTAAAAGTAGGTTTTAATTTCTGATTTAGTAACATGGTAACATGTAAGAAACTGTCTTTTAAAGTGGCTGAGAATGTAAGAAATATGCTGCTATGAAAATGGTACATAGAGGATGTTTTTATGGAGCCTCCTTGCGTTCTCAAAGGTTTCTCTTGGCAGGAGACTTTAAAACAAAAAAAATAGTACCATTTATGATGTGCTGTATTTGGTAACAGGTTCTATAAGAACCGGTAACATTAAACTAAGACATCAAGGGCAATTAAGCTATTTTCTATACATAATTTAGCTTTGGAATTAGTCATTCATCCTATACAGATTTATTCTAATAGTAATGAGAATGACTTGGGAAAGGAAGATGCAAGTATTTCAAAACAGTTCTACCTCTTAAGTTCTACAACAATTTCCAGTTGACAGTTATTCTTCAGCGTAAGATAATCATATTAAAAAACTGGTATACTAATACTGAAAAAAAAATCACTGTATTTGTGTTATTTCTTTATTTAAAATGCATTTGTACAGAAGTCCTCATTCATACATCTGCTACCAGTGTTTTGTCATTCTGTCTTTCTCTTAACACCTCAGTTTCTGTGATCACATGCACGATCGTATGAAAATCTTAGTTGTTACTTCAAAAGTATTTCTAACCTTGTTGGTTGTAAAGGAAAACTTCAAAATGCAAACATATGCCATTCTCACAGCTTAGAGAAATGGGGAATATTAAGAACACCAACTTTTGTCTTTTTTAATCTAGTTATTTTAAACCATTTGTAATACTTGTAATGAGGGAGATGGTTTACTGTTTTCCAGTATTTGGATTCATCAGTGCTTGAAAATAACGTTTGCGGGTTCTGGTGCCATCTGTACATTGTCACAAGAGATTAGTACCTGTGAATCTAAAAATGAAGTGGACAGGTACCTAAGTGAAGAATACTAGAGACTTTCCTACCATCTTTATTCAAGACAAATTGCGTGTTTAAAAAAATACAGCAGCAAAGCCTCCCCAAGACACCCACAAAAGTATAAATTTCTTCCATGGTTTTAATGTATCTTTATATTAAATGTAGAAAATCTTGAGTAATCTAACTTATTTGCGTAGGTGGCCTATTTTAACCTGACAATGATCATTAAATACAGGTCTAAGGGATTTTACAGGGCATAAAGAAAGGGGATTGGATATTTGTTTCTCTAATACTGTTTTCTTCTGTTTTTTCTCTCTTCCTGTTTCTCCACAGATGAAAACTGCAAAGATAAATACTACAATTGCAATGTGGTGGTTCAGGCCCGGCTCTGTGTCTACACCTATTACAAAACAGCCTGTTGTGCATCCTGTACACGTGTGGCAAACAGACAATCAGGGTTTCTAGGACGTAGATAACAAATACTATTATACTCACAGCGGCAACATTGGTCTTCGGATGGAGCTTGAACAGTGTTACTGTTTTGACTACAGAAGGTTTTAGCTTCTTAGAGGTGTTTTTTTATATTGCTGAGTACATCAAGACTATGGTTAAATCTCACACCCTTTCAGTTACAGTTAGTGTGCAGTTATCATTTTTTTAAATGTTTGTTGTAAAACCATGATCTTTTAAAGCATTAATTTTTAATGATACTATTCTTTGCACCTGCTCATCAGATAATTATTTTAAAAACATACCAGCCTTAGTATTACAAAATTAATGAAAACTAAGTCAATCACAGGCAATTACTGGAGGTATTTGGCCAGTATGAATGCAGCTGCTGCATTATTTTCTGAGTGCTTACTCAGTATTTTGGACTGCCTTTAACAACTAATTCAGTGAACCATGCACATGAGAAAAATGACTTGACAAAGAACAAGATCCTTGAAGACACATTTATCATCAGTTTCTTAGCACTCTAACATATATTTTTAATTACTTCAGTCCATTCATAATAAATTAGTCACTGTTAAGCTCTCTCATTTGTACTTTTAACCACCTTCCTGTCCTCAGGCAGCAAATATATATACACTTGACTGCCAAAAAGTGCCTTTATATTTAATTCATAAACTCTTGAAGTTACACTTTTCTAATTTTGTATGGATTTTGAAATAGGTTACCTACCAGAGTGCCGCTAGTGTCTAGCCCTGTAAGGCTTTTACAACTGCAGCTGTCAGTGAGACAGTTACCAAAAAGGTGAAGAACCTTAGCTGGTATTAAAAAAAGTGATTGTTTCCATTGGCAAGGTCTCTTTCCTGTAGGGTAGTTATCTTGCCTGATGTCTTGTGTCTGCACTATCGCTGAACAGCTATCATACCAAAGTACTTTGTCCAGACCTAGACTGGATATATCACCAGTTTCTGAAACAACCACCAAAGGATGCGTGACTGTGCTTTATAGTAGTCTGTTACTCTTCATATCAGGCAGCAGTGTCAGTGCAGTAGCTGAATATCTGTAAAAACACAGTCTTAGCTATTGACATTCTTCAGGTTTTGATCAGTTATTACAGCATAGCTGTCTTTTTTTAGGCGATGTTTCATACTGCAGATCTATTTATATCGCTTCTTTTCTACTACTCAAAAATGGCTCTAGACTTAGAGCTGCATTTACGTGATGATTTTTCATTTCTGCAATTATGTTACTCAGCCTTGGGACTTGCTAAAAGCAAATAGAATGTGCTATGTAGTGCAGATGAAAATTTTTGCATTATCTGCACATCCACATCCTGTAGTCTATACCTGACAGGTCTTTCAAATGTGTAACTAAGGCTGAGGGAAAAAATAAGCACCTCTGCTCATTCAGCTGTTTATTACAACATATTGCTTACAAATTAGTGGTACCAAACTATGCATCTGTTTCTAAGGTGCCTGTTTTCTGAGCGGAAAATCACTCCCAGTGATGTGATAGAACAGTGATTAAGGTGTCCTGCTACTGATAAAGAGCCATGTTTGAGCCTCACTGTGTATTCTTTTCTTCTTACTGCTTTGGTGGAGAGGATGTAGAAGAGAGAGTGGGGCAAGAGAGTATAGAATAGAGAGAGTCGAGGCAAAGGTTGCTGGGTGTGGTACTAGTCACTCAAGTTTGTGTGCTGGAAGCCACAGGAAGCTGGAATTCCTGTAGCCTAAAAGCAGCAAATCCTGACATACAGTATACAATTTTTGCTGTTGTCTCCTTTGTCCCAAGGAAGTGTATCCTCTCAGCTTGAGGGAGATGCCTGTTTCATAAAAAGACTTTCTGAAAACCACAAGGTGAATGAAATGTGGAGAGGTAATCAGGTTTGCAAATCAATTCCTAGAAAATAATCTGCTTGCACAAACTTTTGGCTGTGAAACAGTCAGTGTATAAACAGGGTTCAGTGTATAAACAGGGAATCCTGGTCTTTTTTAAAAGGTGTTATTTTGCTCTGGAATATATGGCCTTTGGGTTGTTTTATGAAGAGTATAATCTAGTAGGCTTCATTAAGCTGCCACTAAAGTAAACAGAGTTCATGGGAATTAAATATCAAGGAATATGTGTGTACACATAGCAATATAACCCTGTGTTACACCCAAAGTATACGCCTTTGTGAATTGAAAGCCGTGAGTTATAGTTAAACAGATTGGCCTTTTTTTATTAAAGGGGCGGTTTTCAGATGTATTAGTTAAAAAAAAGAATGTTTCATCTGATAAAACATCTAATGATAAGGAAACTGCCAGAATGTTGCTGAACTTAATCATTTTATCATCTCTTCTCTTGTGTCAGCATAATCAAAATAGTTGTTCCTGCAAAATGAACTAATGAACCCTTCTTTTCAGCACTTTGGTATACTCATATTACCTATACAAAGTAAGTGCTACGCTAAGATTTCACCTTTACACAAAGTGCGCATGTGAAATTGTAACTATGTTTAATAGAGCAGCGCACCAGTTTAGGATGATGCCTGCAGAGGGCCTGCTTTTACTTTCCTTGTAAATCAGAGGTGGCCTTAATGAATGCAGGAGACACGGAGCAGGTGTAAAACCAATATAAGTAAGAAATCATGCAGGCTTCTGAGTTTGAATGCTTTGATTTATTTTTCTGATATTTTAACATTGGTTAAAGTCCTGCAGAATGGCGGGAAAAAAAAATGCTTCCTTGCCTTAAAGATTTTCACCTTGCACAATCCAGTAAGGCCAGAGTAAGTACAGGAAGACTTCTGTAGATTGCTGCTTTAAAGAGCCTAAGCAATTTAACTGCTTTTAAGGGTACAATCATCATACAGCTTTCATATCTTGCAGAAATGCAGCTGGCCAAAATCAGCTTCATCCAGAGCAGGCTCTGTGCCTCAAATCACTTTCCTTCTGAAACTGAAGACTGCTGGTGCAGTTGTTTATCAAGTTATCAAGGGTCCATCAGGGTTTGCTAGTTCCTGCACAGTGTCAGATCCAAGCATATGTAGGTAGAATTGCTTGCATACAGCAATTGCATGCCAAGTTTGAGAGTGTTTATTAGCAGCACTGAATTAATGCAGCTCTCCCTTCCTCTCGCTAGCTGAGAAAACTGAACAAGATGGTGTGAAAGCATAAGGGTTGCACCCCGTGACGGACTTAGCCAGCAATGAGACAGAGCTAGTATTCACTTTAGTGTATCTGACCTTCAGCTGCCAGGGCTCTTGAGTTGGGAAAGGGCTTGTTAGCAAGCAGTCAAGTGCTGAAGAGTGTAGTGCAGGAGATATGGGTGTTCTTGCAACCCTGCTACCCTTGAAGTCCCGCTGGAGTGTATGCCCACTGACTCAGTGCAGGACTACCTCATTGTCCCTGCACAGGGAGCTAGTGTCTTTCTCATTGCACACATAATCTGTTCAGAAAATGGAGAACTTTCAGTATGAATAAATCAGTCAGTGTTTCATGTTGTTCACTAGGTCCTGCTTCTATGTCAATATGGTGTGGTGCAGAGTTTGGTTCTTTTATACAGAAGAAAACCAATGCAGAGCATGTTAAGTTAACGACATGTTAATGCAAGGAGGTGTTTTAGGTTACTTTTTCATAGAATTGATAAAAGTGGTCAGTATAGCCCTGACTCTAGTGAGTACATTAAACTTCTAGAACAGAAGACCACATGGGGCAGCAGTGTTGCCAGGACCTTGCTACTTACTTTGCTTATGTCTGAGTCCTAGAAGGTGCCAGTGGTCACCACTGAGGGAGGAAGGTGGTCGTTGCTAGAAACAGCTTATGGCTAGTGAAGGGGAGATTATACCTTCCTGAAGAAAATACTTTGCTTCCACTCTTTATCATCTAAACCCCCATAAGTAGTAAAATGGGCTTTTCAGGGCTTTCCTTTTCTTCATCCTCATCCTGACCTGTCTCCCTTTTACACCTGCAGGTGTTCTCCTCTTCCTCTTATCTCACCTCCATCCCTTTGTCCTTTGGATAACAACATTCAGTTTTGCCAGAATTACTGAAAATCCTGAACTGGCTGTTTGGTTGATAAAAGTCTGTGTTAGAAATAAGCCCAGCTATTAAGAGAGCTATATTCCTGCCAGTCCAGTGGGTTTTGGGTGCGTGTGTGTCTCCATGTTGGCTAGTTTCAAATGCACAGTATTAAAATACCTACTGAATTAATTCCTGTGCAGTGAACCTGTAATTTGCACACCTATTGAAGTATGTAGTGGCCCTTCACTCTCACATCTAACACCTATTGCATGAAAGAAGGTAATTATCTTCTTCACACTCAGAAAGGAGTAACTGTGTGTCTACTTGGTTTTCTTGAGACTTAGTGCCTCTTCATGTCTGAAGAGCTGTTCTGTGCATTGGGCAGATAATTTACGTGTATGTCTGTTATTGGAATACAAAACATGAAATTTGACCACTGAAAGTACAGACTTTTTTCCTAAGCTTACAGAGTATATTTGTAGGGAATACATTAGCTGTTGTTTAGAAAAGGGAGTAAAATGATTATTTCTATATCAGAAATGAAAAATCATCCACTAAGCATTTTCAATGTATTTCAAAGCAAACTTGTCATTATACTATCTTAATAGTGTGGGTGAAATTCAGACCTGGTGAAAGGGAGAAAATTCCATTTAAGAGAGCTCACATCAGGCCTGAACTCGACTCTTAGCTTCACATCCTTTAGCAACCAGAAGTAGTTAAGATTGTGAGTTCCCAATCTTCTACATCCCCATTTACTGTAATTTTGAGAAATCATTGACTTTCCAGTGACAGTCTGTCACTGCTGCTTGCCCTGAACTGTTTTGTCCACGTTGTGTTTGGGTCTATTGAGACCAGTGGCCTTGGCAGGGGTTGAGTACATAATGAGCTTGTGAAGTCCCATCGTAGTCACTCAGGATCTACATAAAGGATCAGGAAGGACTGGAGACAAAAGAAACCTTAACTTTTAAAATATGTATAAGATTGTCTACTTGACCCTCATAATTGATTTTGGCAGAAGGATATACTTTATTATAACTTATTTTGTTATTTGTAAATACAAGATGTTTATGGGAAATACGTAATTCTGAGCTGTGTCTATGGAACAAGCCACTGCACCAAAATATGTCAAATATTTAGAATAAGCAGATTTTTTTATTAAAAGGGACCTAATATGTATTTATTTACATGCACCATTCAAATTTTGTCCAGCCCTTTCATTATAGTAACCCAGCTTTTTAGGGGATTTTATAGCACAGGTATAACATATATATTTTTGTATATATGTCATACTGTAAATCCATAATAAAATTTTCTAAACTTTCTGATTAGCCAGTTCCTTCAGTGAATTAAAGGGGGGGAGTATAGGCAAATTACTTTCTGACTCGTTCAGGAATATGTATCCACGGCAATGCACCTGAACCAGAACTGTACAGCATCCTTTTCATATTGTATGCATTTTCTCTTTGATGAAAAATGTTAACTATTTTTGTTTATGACTAATTTATTTTTTATTATTGTGAAAAATAAAGTAATTGAAGATGAATTTATGTGACATTATTTATTTCTGATTGGGTTGATTTGTTCTTCCAGAGTTTCTTGAGAATTAAGTACAAGTATCAACAAGGGTGCAACACACTAAGGGAATCCTTTCTCAAGTTTAGGAGCGGGCAAAATACAATCACGTTGCCAAAGACTGCACAGCCTGTGCCTTACAGAAGCGACAGCAGCGTCCCAGCAGACGCCCCTAAGGTAATGGTGCGTACTACACAGGGAAGCGGCCATTTCCTGCTGTCTGTCAGGGCCTGTTCATCTCCTGGGCAGGTTAGCTCCCGGTGTATTCCCAACCTCATTGTCCGTTTGCAGGATAAGGCTGTGCCCCTTCCCCATACAGGCTCAGCCGAGGACGTGGTTTGTATTTGCAGGAAGTGGAGCAGCAGTGCCTGCTGTGCCCTGCTTGGGCTGGCATTCCGAGATTGGAATCCTGCAGTTCTTTGTAATTGCATCTGCTTTCCAGCTAGTGCTTTGCCAGTGAAAAATGGGCAACCCAACAGCAAAAGAATCTAAGCACGGATGCAGCTGAAGTGTGTCATACCCTAAAACAATGTCCTGTGCTGGAAAACAAGCCGCCTGGGTGCTGAGGGAGCGTGCGGGCTCTAGGCAGAATTTCTGGTGGTAGCTGCGGAAGGATCGTACTTTTTTGACCCCACCGCGCTATAACCAGACCAGCTCTAGAGGCAGCTCGTTGCAAATTTCATTGTAATTTCACTAGAAATCAGTGAAATTCCAAGGGAGAAAACCAGTACCTACACCTCTCTGGAGGGAATTTAATGTCGGTGCGACCTCTTGTCTTTGCTGTTCCGAGCCCTGCGCCGTTCCGGACAAGGGCAGGCCGCCGCCATCTCGAGGGCCGCGTCCCGCCCGGAAGTCTCGCGGTCACACGTGCACGGGCGAGGCCAAACACACCGGATATGGGGAGGCGTGGGCACGCGCTGACCCCGTGAGGCGCTGCCTCGCGCCTTTCGCGCTCAAACCGCGGCCCTGCGGCGCGAGCCCCAGCGACCGTTGGGGCGGCCCC
>VZZY01009887.1:0-37878 GCA_013400335.1 Eurystomus gularis | reverse complement strand
GCTGGCCCCGCTGGGGCAGAACGGGGCTCCCCGCCGCGCTCCGGAGCAGAGCTGGACGTGCCACCGACGGGGCCGGCACGAAACCCGCCCAGGCCTCCTTCCCTGCGGCCGCCGGGCAAGCGACGCTTGTGTCCCTCCCTCCGGGCACTGCAGACTCCGAGGTTTGTGTCTAACTGTTCAACAGACGTTTGGGGTTTTAAAAAAAGTAGAACTGGAATTACTAAGCCATAAAATTAGATGATAATAAACTCCTTGCTTTTCTCTCGTGTTCAAAACATATTCAATGTAAAATTAGGAGTGCTGTAGTAGATGCAGCGCTTTTTTTCCACATCTTTGTTCCAAAGTGAGGTAGTTGTGGTTGCATGTGGTGATTTGGTAGAGCCTTCGAGCTCCAGTAGCATGAGGATTTCACACTGCCAGATGCAGCCTGTTTCAGGCTGCAAACAGTGTGCTCACTACTTTCCGTGATTGTGCAGAGCGGAGTTGTCTAAGGGCAAATACAGAGGCTATAGCCAGAGTTACAGAAGCTGTGCACCTCTGTGCTGATTAGTAGGTGAGTGCAAAATGCTTATCTTTAATGCTTGACCCCACACCCTATTTTCATGTCAAACCTTAATTTGTCAGTTCAGAATATTATGCAAGCAGTCTTACATAGCTATAGCTACCTGCATAGTCTTAAAAGGAAATGGGAACCAAAGTAAACCATTATGGAGAGCTTATTGATGAAGTAAAATCAAATAATTTGTCTTGAAAGAACCCCAAAATTTAGTTTTGGCTCTACACAGATGCAAGTGCCAATAAGGGACAAGTAAGAAAAGTCAGTGCTATCTTTCTGTCATATTTTCCAATCTAGCTAGGCTGATCTGAGCATTAAGAATCAGCTGTCATCTTTGATTTGGTTGGTTTGGGTGTTGTTTTTTTTTTAAGTAAATACAGAGTGAGAATTAGGCATAACACCTTTCCACAGAAAAAGTGTAAAGCACCTCACAGAGTAGTTAAGGTTGGAAGGCACCTCTAGGACTAGATCTGCTTCAGCCTCTGCTCAAAGCAGGATCAGCTGCAGCAGGTTGCTCAAGGCTGTGTCCAGTCAGGTTTTGAATATCATCCAAAGGTGTTTTCTTACTTTCAGAAGGAGTTTCATGTTTGTTGTTCATTTTGTGCCCATTACCTCTTGTCCTGTCGCTGCTGACCCCTGAGAAGAGCCTGGCTCCATTGTCTTCTGTTCTTCCCGTTGGGTATTTATACACATGGATTAGATGTCCCCTGAGCCTTCTCTCCTCCATTTTGAACAGTCCCAGCTCTCTTGGTCTCTCCTTGTATGAGAGGTGCTCCAGTCCCTTAGTCACCTTTGTGACTCTTCACTGGACTCCTATTAAGTCTCTGGTATTTGGGTAGATCCTTATATTTAATTGATCCTGACTACTTATGCCTTCATCTTCTAAGTGGGCCAACCAGGACACTATACACAAGATATTCTTCTCTATAAAGACATAATATAATACAGCTAGTGGCGACCTGCACTTATTTTTGTGGTGTACCTGGCACGAGAGTAAGTGATGAAAAAAGCATCCCAAATGAAGGCAGTGAATATATAAAAGATATACTTAAAAGATGTACTCAACAGCCTGGTAAAATAAATGCTGAAATCCTTCACCTTTTTCAGTATCTCTCTTTTTTTTTTTTTTTTTTAATTTCTCTTAACTGATTCTGTGTTTCTTATAATTTGCCATCTCCCTCACTCTGTCAGCAGGCAGTCTTTTCCTGAGCAGTAGGTTAGATGCAAGTGAATAATTCTAATATGTTCCGGAAAGAAGTTTCCTTTTGAATCTAGATTTGCTGTTGGTAGGAGAGAAGGGAAATTGTGTCCTTCTTGGTCTACTGGTTTTGAAAATTCTTCTGCACTTACTAACTTGCATTTGTGTGAAATGTTGTGAGAGGCTTTTATCAGGGTACTGCTGACTTCTGTGGGAGTTAACAGTTGCAAACCTAAGCAGTGGACTTGTCTTTAGTAGAGCTTTTTTTCTCCACATACTTCTCTTAAATAAAGTTGAGAGCATTTCTATGTTTAAATAACTTAGACCATTTTATGCTAGCTTGCTAAGGAAAATAAGACCTAAGTAAAATTGCACTAGACCTTTTATTCTATTTTAACTGCCAGAAATAAAACAGACCCATTAACTTCAGTGGTTCTAAAAAAGAAAGTATTTTTACCTTACCAGCGACGCGGAGACATGGCCAGGTGAAGTCTGGGTTATGATCATGCTCCTTACCAAGAATAAATTACTATTCAATTTTTTGAATAAATAATAATTTAAATTACAATTACTGAGAATAAATTACTGTTCAGAAGAGCTTTTTCTCTCAATCTTTTCAGTATGTAGTTTATGAAAGGGGGGAGAAAAATGCTGTAGTAAAACTCCTTATTATTATTGCTGTTCTATTGTACTAGAAATCTATGGATTTTTCAGTAATGTATGGATTTCTAGAAGCTTAATGAATGATATGGAACAACTAGAAGTGAAAACTGATACGCAGTAAGTATAAATGAACTTGCAACTGTCATCAGTGCTTCCAGTCAGCAGCTTCAACTGCTAAATGTGTGCCAAATGGAGCTTTTTTTTCCTGGAGACTTTTTAACTGGTTAGGGACAAATGTTCAGTCCTTACTGAAGTAGTGTAAATTCAAAGCATAACATGTGAGAGTCTAGAGTGTTTGGTTACTATTGATGGTCTTCAGAAAGTTGAAGGGAAGTGCTCCCAATGTTAAGATTGGAATGTCAGTTGTGTTGTCTTCAACTAGTTTCCTGAATTTAGGTTCCTGAATCTTAAGTCAGATGGCTGAAATGGCAGTGAATAGCAGTGTTGTATTAATCCAGTGGAAGTGGGATCCTTTTGGAATAGGGAACTGTCTGCATCAGGTATTTATTTTTGCTTTATATTGAGGTGTATGACCAAGTGTCAGCATTGCTCAGGCTCTGGTGTAGTGGTAAACACGTGCAGGCAGTTCCTACTCTCTAATTCAAGTTACTAGCTGGCTTTTATATTGTCTTGTGTCCCTGTGGTGTGAGGCTGAAAGAAAGCACAAAGTTTGCCAGGGAGGAACAACTGTTTTGGTATTGTGTTCTTGTGGAGCTTTGTGAAGGTATGTGTCCTGACTCTCAAAAACTTTTATCAGTAAATAAAAGTTTACAGAATGATGAATCTAACGGTTGGAGAGTAATCAGCAGAACACCACTGAATCTAAGGGAGGTACACCAGACTGCAATACCAGGCAGCCTCTGGTCAAAAACGTTTTTGAAATATGAATGGACCTACTGTTACCTGCAAGAGGATATAGAAACTGAATTTAAGGTGTGTTGCCCTGGGAAGTACACTAAACTGTGTATTCTTTCCCTTAGGGCATGACTAGCTGTTGCTTCAGCTTTGCATAAGCCTTGGAAGGGAGGGACCTTCTGACTTCAGAGTGAAGTAGGAAGAAACATGCATGATGGATGAAAATGTTACTGGACCTGAAGATGCTGCTTTGGACCAAGCCTGAGGTTGTTTGGGGTTTTTTTTTTAAGGATTGATAATTTGTTTACAATAGAAAGTATTACTGGTGAACTGAAAGAAGTTTGGAAAAGGGAAACCAAATTAAATATGTTTGCCTCTATCCAATATGAGTAGTTTTTAAATGAATTAGGTTTGTTTATTCTAGAAGAGGAAGCCTGCACATGGATTGTACCATCTACTGTGTGAATTTATTTTAGCTTTTTTGATGTAATTAGTTTGATCATTAGGAGGTTAGTGATCAATAATTCTTGCAAGGTTGGGGGGGAAAAAAGCAGTTTAGTTTTCCAGAAGGAAGATTGTGTTTACCATGTGTAAATACCAGAGTTATTTTCAGACTGGAAGGGATATGGTGGAATTGTTGTAGGATAAGGATAGTTTAGACAGATGTCTGGTTTTTAACCTTGCCTCAGGACAGGAAGACGACTCAGGACTCTTTTGAAACTTTTTTCTATACTTGACTGTACAGCAGTAAGGATACCAATGATAAAGTTATTCTGTTTGTCTTGGGTGTTCTCTATCCTGTGAGACAGGGAATAAGCTGTGCTTAATTTTGGGAAACAAGCGTATTTGGAGTGGCAGGGATGCTGACAGAAAAGACTTGTTTTGATTGGGGATCTGGCAGGAGTGGGTAAGCAGATTGAATTTATATCCAACCTCCCCTTGCCTCTGAGAGCATACAGTTTCTTTTGATTTTAATAAGCTCTGATTTGAGTATTTGTTTCTGCGCTACAGAACAATAGCTTAATTGTCATTCAGCTAGATTCATATTCCTCTTCAGGGATATGGCTTTGTTTGGTTTTTTTGTTTGTTTGGGGATTTATTTTTTTTTTAATGAATGTGTATTTTAAAATATGTATTCATAGGAAGTGTGTACTTTTATGCATTCCCTAGTTAAGAAAAGTGGGTTCTCCAGTCATGTATTTTCTGGAGACATATGTTCCTTTTTATGTACAAGCCCTTGACCTTGTCATGCTGGCGCTGAACTCAGATGTCTGGCCTGGGAAACCACAGGCTGAAGTTTTAATTTAGGTGCATTCATTTTTCCAACCAAAGGCCTGTATTGCTTAAAGCCACTCTTCTCCACTCATTCTTTCTGTCATCTTTCTTGCATACCTGCTTCCTCATTCCTTGCATGCCCTTGCTAGCTTTTGCAGACTCAATTTCCAGTCCATAGACACTTTTTCTTGAACAGCAAGAGAAATTCAGAGCTGGTTCACTTAAATAACATGCCTTCACAAATTGCTAGGATGTGTCATTCTGTAGGTGTGAATTTCTATAGTGTTTATGTGAAAATACACTTTCTTTTCTATTGTGAGATTTCTACGATGTCGGAACCTGGAACGTTTTAGCATAGTCCTGTGATTCCCCAGTTGTCACTTTTCCTAGAATTGCTTCGGTAACATACTGAAATTGAACAGAAAATCCACTGTGATTATGAATGTTTTTAGCAAAAAGGCTGAAGCACTTGACTGTCTACATGAGCAATGACTGATCAGACCAAGCCATTCTGGAATGGCTTCTGCCATTCGTTTTCAGCTTCTGCTGCTGAAAGCTGCTGACTTTTCTTTCAGAAGTGCAGAGGGAAGGACACCTTCCCCTTCCTCTGCTTCCAGCTGTAAAGTTGTAGTTTCTCCACATTAATGCAATATCCATACATTTGGCATCTTTTCAGTCCTGTGTTGAAAAGGTGTTGTATAATTCAGCATGTGTCCTCTTGGATTCATTGATATTAATGCCAGCATAGCTGTATGTCATACAGCTTTTCTCTCTTTCTTTTTATCTTCATCACTCAGAATAAGAACACAGTAAAATACTTGAAGGTAGTTGTCAGTTAATTTGCTTCTTTCAGTTTGGCTGCACAGCCACTTAGTATTCCACAGGAGATGCAAAGTGACTTTTTACTAAAGGAGAGCAGTTTTATTTTTTCAGTTTAAGTTTAGTAATATTTTCACTCTTTGAAAATGACTTGAAGAGTCTTGGTAAGTATTGTCAGTGTTTGCATCTAGATAAATTCAGTATCATGAGACCTTGTGTCTAAACACGTGTGTTTCACTTACGTACCCACTTTTTGTGGTTTAACATGCTTTAATAAACTGTATGGTAATCTCTGAATATGCTTGGAACTGAATACATCGCAAGCTCTACCTGCTCTCTGCGTGCCACTTTTTTAAATGCAGTTATCACCAACAGAAAAGCTGGATAGGAGTTTAATTCTAAAGCTTACATCCTTTCACTTTCAGAGTCTGTGCTCATACAGAGCACCTGTATAAGAAGGTCACTTACCTCTTAGTTGATATAGATGCACATAGTCTGAGGCAGCATGTAGCCTGAAGGCACTTGAAGCAAAAAGCTAAGAGAATTCTGAAATAAAACTTGATAGATTCATTTTCATTTAAGTCAATGTCGTTAAGAAAACCAGTCTTTTCTGCAACTGAATTATCCATAACTGGGAATTCTAATTATTGGAGTAGAAGGAACGGACATTTTGTTTCTAGGTAGGAATTCTGTTTCCTCTGTAACTTTCTGTTTCAGATTTCTATTGACATATATTTTGTAGCTTTTCAGTTAGAAAATCTTGGCTGCAATTGAGATTGAAGGTACCCCACAACAGAAAAGGGCAAATGCCTGTGAGTAGTCACTACAGCTAATATCAGTATAAACACTCCATTTTCGCTTGCTTTGCTGTGCTTTTTTTCAACTCTCTTCTTTGCTTTTATTTAATTTTTCAACACGAGTCAGCATTTAGCATGAGTTTTCTTTGTACAGTGCCTTTCATTTTCAGAACACTGCAGTATACTTTCTAAAAATTGGGAAGTTGGGAGCACAAATTCTTTAACAGTATCTTGCCCATTTCATAATGAAGAGACTTTACAAGGAGTTCTGTTGAACTAGTAGAAGAAACCTGTAATAGTTCTTTTGTCAAAATGCTGTGGGACTACTGAATCTCCCAAGAAGACCCTTTCTACCACTTTCAGATAATTTTTCAGCAGGGATATGGATCAGGCAGTTGATTTCTATTTTCTCCAGATACAGTAGTAATGAAGAGAATATAAAACCTTTTTCCCACATAGAAATCCGAAGTATAGCATATTTGCCAAGTTACGTAAATAATTTCATTAATCTGAGTTAGATTTTGTCAGCCCCCACCACTCTACCGAGAAAAACAATCTTTCTAATGTGCTCTCCCTGTGACAAGGTTTTCGTAGGAACGATTACATATTCTGGCTCTCACAAATTCCTGCCTCCTGGCTGTTGTGTTAAAAGTGGTAAGAACATTGTTTAAAAACTAAATGAAAAAGTAATCTTTTTTGAAGCTGTGAACAGATAGACTCAGAAGACGTAGCAGTTCAGGGTCAAGAACTTGCCCTGTTACACATTGCTTCATGACAGCTTAGCTCAGTTTCCAGATTGCACAGAGAAAACTGCCTTGTGTCCAGCACACACACACACCATGGGAAGCCCTTTAAAGAAGATTTAAGGGTTGGGCCTTTGCATGCAAGTGTCTTTCACCACAGCAAATGATCCAAAGAGCAACTTCTGTAAATACTGTAATTTCCAGCTGCAGAGGTTTCTTGTCCTTTCCTGTGGGTTCCTTGCCAACTGTTCGCTGAGTTCTGAAGTAGAGGAGGTGCTGTAGCCAGTGTGCACATTGAATAACCCTTTGAGAGCTGAGCTGGATTTTTGTTGGCTTTTGTTTGCACTTTTAAATGGACACATTATTTTTAGCAACATTTGTAGAGAAACACTGCCTCTTGGTGTTAACTTGTTCTTCTCTGTTGTTAAAACCACGTAGTAAACCAAGGTCGTGGCCAGTGTCTAGTCTAGCATTTATATGAAGGTTATTGCATTGCTGTGAAGCACTGTTTTAAACGTTTCCTTTACGTTGAAGCAGCACCACTTTTTGAACAAATCGAATATACATTTCTCTGCTGATTTCCCAGCACAAGTGTTAGCACTTCAAGTGTCTGAAGTTGTTGTATTAAGAAAATGTTAATTTGTCTTTCTATGAGGCAGTTGTTGAAACAGAAGTGTACCAAATGGTCATAAATCAGAAGTGAGGAAAGTTCCATTCAGAGGATCATGCTTCACAGAATAACTGCTTTGACAATTTTCAAGTATTAAATAGCTTATTGGAGACTACTTTAGAGATCAACAAAGGGAAAATACTTATTTAAAAATAAGGGATGCCAAGATACAGCTGGTTTAACAAAAATCAAGTTTAATAACGTACTTGATCTTTGCAAAAATGTCAGAAAAAGTGCATCTCTGCCCTTTTGGAGAACGTGAATTCAAACTGGGGTATTTCACTGTTCCCTTTTTCTTGTAGACATTTTCTGGTTATTTCTTAATTAAAGTATGTGATTGCAAAATCATTTAATTGATAATGTGATCATACCACTAATTTCAGCTTGCTTCCACCAAAACATCTTAAACTTACAGTGCATGCCTTAGAATGCATAGCTTTTTTGTAATTTCATGAAGAGTTTTTTCTAAGGAGACTACTCTTGAGTGAGCTCAGAGGTTGTTAATACAAGGTCTGTTTCCATTACGAGGTGGCTGTAGTGCAGTGGTGAAAGTAAGAGGAAATAAAACCCTGGAAGTTGTCCGGCAAGAAAATTACTATTTCGTCTTTTTGTTTACAGTGAGTATTCTGACACTGAGGTGAATACCACAGTTAGGCGATATAATTCATCACATGCCAGGTACAGTGAGGTACAGCAGATGGATGCATGCCAGTATTTCAAGGAATGAAAATGGTTTCTTTCTCTAGGTTATTTGGGAGAATTTGTAGTTCAGAGATTTAAATATATTTTTTTTGTAAAACAAGATTTTTTTCATTATGTTTTTTATTAAGTTTTAAGAAGCAGCTGCATTTGGCAGCAAGTACCTGAACAAGCTTAGAATGATATTCCTAAAGTACTACCTCAAGCTAATTATATATTCATTCCAACATGCTACCTGCTGATGAGTTTACTACCAAACTCAATGCCTACATTTTCAAACTGGTATGAATTGTAGCTGTGTTACTGTCTACAGAGTTAAAAGTGTATTGTGATCTTCCTTTGCAAATGAAAAAAAGAAAGCTGAAGTAATACCTTTAAGATTTTAAACTAGTAAAATACATATTATCCATAGTATACCTTGCCATTAAAGGCTCGCAGCTTTTTATGCAAGGGGTTTAGCATCTCTGAGTCATTCACAACACGGTCTAATCTGTTACGTGCCAGGGAAAGCAGACAGCAATGATAGTTGCAGTTAAACAACTGATAGATTGATAGCTGCAATTAAGATTGATTAAGTAAGTATTTAGGATTTGGTTCCATTGCATCCTAACCCAGTTGAAACTGGTAGTCTTTATTTTTTTTATGAAGGATTAACTAAATCAGTGAATATTTTCTTGCATCTGGCTACAGCCATTTAAGCATAAACATTCTACTGGAGTTTAACTGGATAGAACTAGGACAGAAAAGTTACCAGCAAAGAGATTGTGTTTGAGTCCCTTACTTCAGGAGAACAAAGTATAAAAGCAGAAGTTTGTTTACAGCAGTGAAAGGCATCTGACATGGTCTTGCTTCAGTAGCTAAATGTCACAGTAAGGACTATAGGAACCATGTAGTGTTGGGAGGAGAGAAAAAGGAAATTATGTTGTGGGAGGAGGACAAGAAGATGGAAGCATGCTATTGTCTGTTTGGGGAGGAGGAAGAGTCAGCAGATTCTTTGCTCTCTTTGCGCCATCTCCTTTAGCTTTTATGTGTATGTTAACCGTTCAGACTTCTAATTCCTTCATCAAAGCAGCATGAATCTTCTGTCAAAAATAGTACTGCTTTATGAGATATTTGAAAAAAATGATAAATCCTTTAAATCAGCATTTTATCCCAAAACCTACTTTGGTCTAGATTCTGCTCCAGAAGCTCTATGAATACATCAATTGGAGATTGAGTCTGTAAATGCCTTTCTGGTTTTCTGTACTTTCATAAAAGGCTTGGCTTTGATCCCAGTACACTGTATGATGTTAGAAGATTGTTAGGATGTTGAGAGTTGAATTAACTGAAATCAACTCCTTGGAAATATATGCGTCATATTTGGCGAAGTGGTATAAAAAAGAACATGAAGCATCACGAACTGAGATGCCTACTGTTTATATAGACAGTGTTGTTTCCCGTGCCGCAAATACTTTAGGCTATCCAAACTGTGCAGTATAATCTTCTAAAAGCATGACCTTATCAAACAGAGTAGAATTCCGTGTACCAAACAGAAACCACCTTCATAGAAACAGTAAGTAATAAAAATCAATTTATAAGACAATTCAGTGCTCAATTTTGGTGCTAGAAATATTTTGACAATTTGTCAAGGCTGACAAACTGTGATATTAATTCAGCAACAATTGCTTTACTTAGTTTACAAAATAAAAAAAATAGAGGTTACTGCTATATGTTCATATTTCTTTTAAATAAGGAAATGCACTAATCTAATTTTTTTTCACATTCTGAGTACTATTTGTCGAGTTCACCTCAGATTTATTGTAGCAAGTGGGTTCTTCCTCCCATAGATGTGCCATTAATACAAGTGTTTAGTGGATGGCCAGATAGAAGTGTTCATTTGGGGCTCAGCTGTTCAGGAGAGTCAAATCTGGCAGCTGCTATGAGGAGTAAATTCAGGCTGATGTTAACAATGGAGTTTTATGCTTTTCTAGTACCTCTCAGTGCAAATGTCACTTCTACTTGGATGCACAATTCTGTAAATACTCGAGCACTGGTTTAGAGATCTGGGCCCTGGAGGCATGTTACTACCCTAGAACTTCAGCTTAAAGTGTGACTTCCTGGCTCTCCTGACTGGGAAAATTTGAATGGATAGTGAATAAGCAAATCTCAAGTTCTAAGGTGCAGAAATTGGGAAAAGTGAACTCAAACATCGGTGCATGTTTGGAATCTGACTGTGACTTCTAATACATAGAGAGAGTAACACTAGCACCTGTTACTTAATATTTATTTGATAGCAAGCCTTGTTACGCACTGTAGAATTGGCATACATAGCCATATCGGTCATTAGCAAGAGTGTTCTTTTCCATGTTACCATTTGTGGGGTAGTGAAGAATGAGAAAAGAATAGAAATGGTGCACTAGTAATGTATTTCCTTAGGCCAGTGCTTAAACATTACCTAGCAGGTGGAAATAAATACTTAATTTCAAATATTGCTTAAAGAACAGAAGGGAGTAATGAATCACATGGGGAGAGGAGACAGTAAAGTGAAATTCCATTGAGACTTGTGTCACACCTAAACAAATCTTAGTTACCATCTAAAAAAGTGTCATTGAAAGTAGTATAGGGTGCTTGGTGAAACAAGTTTGGTTGCTAAGGTCATGTAATTGTAATATTTAAAAAAATATTCAGAAAGATACATTTTATTGCATGTCTTCCTTAAAACTGCTTCTGTTTTCTACTTGAATGTAACACTAGTAATTTGTGGCATAAGGTAATGACTTAGGATTGTTGCTTTTGTTGTGGGTTTTCTTTTCTTTTTTTATTTTCATACATCATTCATTTCATCATTCATACTTGAGTATTTTTTATCTCAGAAATGGTGTTCCTTTTCCTCTGTCATCTTAGTTTGTGTACAAAATGGTCCTGGCACTGTGCCAAATGTGATTTCTCATCCACCAAAGTTCCTGATTTCTATGGGGCTCACAGGAGTTGAACCCACATATCTCATCCATGAATTGCTTTATTTTGGCATTATTGAGTGTGCTTCAGTCCTTAAATCAGCTACAGCATCAAGCTCAGACAAGACCTTGGGACTGAGTAGTTCCGTGACTATTGACATAGGCTCATAAGGAAGGACAATTTGTCTTGTAGAATTTTGAAAATACATTAGTGACTGAACTCAAAGGCTATAGTTTGGGAATACAGTATCTGTGTAAGAAGCTTAGTAAAGGAGTGAAAGTGTAATCAGAAGTGCTGATTGTACTAAATAAGTTACACTAGTAAAAGCTAAAGAGTACGAGAAACTGGATGCTAAAATGTGAGATTATGTTGAACTACGTTGAATTTTAAGTGATACACATGGATGGGGAAATCCTAATGTTGCATATGATGCAATGAGCCATGAGCTGACCATTAACTCCTCAGAAGTAACACTAGTTCTGTGGAAATGTGATAGACTGGTAAGAAGCAATGTGAATGTCCGGAATTGTTGGGAAGGAAACAGAAAAACATGTTAGTTGCACTAGACTGAAAAACATAGAAAACAGATGACTACAATGAGCTGTTGATAAAGATCTGTAAAATATTGGCAAGAGGATGTAATTGGTCCTTTTACAACAGAGAGAACATACAATGAAGGTGGTAAGCTCAAACAGAAGAAGGTACTTTTTCAGTGATGAATAAGATGTGAAATGCCTTCCCCACAGCATACTCAAATGCTAAAAATCTACTTAAGGTTAAGTAAATTCATTAAAAAGAAATTTATTGAGTAATTTTAAGTGCAGAGACAGGTTTGTAAAGTCTCTGACTTCCAAACAGTTGGAACTGGACCCTGACTCAGAAGGATTTGGTATTATCCCTTGTCGTCGTGCTGCTTTCCATGGGTTTTCATCCTGTTTTGCCTTCAGTGTGTTCTTTTCTGATGGAAGGCAAAGAGGGGTTGGGGCAGGGAGCAGGAGTGAGGCAGAGTTTGTAAAATTGTACTGGGTGGCAAGTACCTTTTGGTGTGGCTCACTTGTTCCTATTAGGAGCGTGTGAGATGAAGTCTGAAAGAAGCAGTGTGTCTGTTCTACTTGTCAAGTAAGTCAAGAAAACTATGCCTTGCTACTGTGCTTAATCAAAAGGTATATAAAAACTATATATTTTAAGTCTTAGATGCCCTTTTGAAACAAATGTCTCCCTTATTTAGTTTTCAACAATTTTTTGCTTTTCTAATAAGAGCAATATTTTTTTTTTAAAAAAAAAAGCTTCATCAGCTGTCTTTTCTTTGAGAAACTGAAGAGAATTGAAATACAGTTGCTTATCTATGATCAGATTCTGCTCAGACTTGCCAGCAACACAAGGGGAATTGATTAGAGGAGTCAGGGAAAAGCATTAGTCAGCTTTGTAATGTGTGTGCTAGGAAATCTAATTATCTGACTATTGCTGGAGCACCGCAGAAGCAGAGTGACAAGTCATAGAGTGGCTCTGTGATTAGTAAGCTTTGACTGTGGCAGTTTTCTTGGAAAGGAAACGTGAAAAGCATTATGTTCAAGCTGAGTGCAGTCAGTGTACGCCATCTTTTTCTCCTGCTTTCTTTTCTTGCAGGAGCGAGACTAGTATAAAACTAATGGAGTAGCGGACTAGTATAAAACTAATGAATTTCACACGCGTATAGGAATACCTTCTGTTGTCAGCTAGGCAGACCAAACTGATGCGTAAAGGAAATGCCTATTTTATGTCCACAGGAAACTAATTAGGAATGATACAATTTTGCCATGCACACGATGGTGTGGGGCATGAGTACAGGGGTGTCTTGCAGAGTGTGAGTGGGTCAGGAAATGAGCCTCACTTTGTGAGGGTTTATAGGACCTTTCCTAGATAGAGAGCCTGGTGCGGTACAGATGCTGGGGAAAGAGCTGCTCTTTGTCATGTTTTTTCCTAGCACTCAGAAGCGCTAACAGTCACAAGAATCCTTTTTCACCTTTATTACATAGCTACTGAGAAGACTCTTTTCCCTTATAGCCTCCTGGTGATGTGGCCCAGACAATGGTGGGGAAGAATGAATCGATACAAAATGCTTTGTAGTAACTGATCAGTGAATCCAAGAACTTACTACAAAAGGAAGATTTTGTGTTTGTGTGGTACATTCCTTTAACAGAAAGCTGGTGAATGATTAAGAGCTGTTTGAGATTAGAATTTGGAATTAAGGAATGGGAGATTGTTGTATATAGAGGCATGCTTCATTCTTTTCTCCCTAGGATTTTAGGCATTGCTGTCCTTGGCAGAGCATATGGGCTGGAACCAAGTCAGAGAGCGTGGCTTGTATCAATGAAGGGTGCCTGGATGTAGGCAGGGGGAGCCAAGAGAATAAATGGGGCTGGATCTAGATGCAAGTTCCTTTCCAAGATTCCAACCAATGATCATCTAGAGTAACTATTGCAAAGGCAGGAAGGACGAGTTCAATAATTTTTTTAATATCAATAGTTTATTTTTTATTGGGCATAGATGGCAAGGTTTCCACAAAGCACAAGGTGGTTGTTTTTTTCCACAAGTGTTTGTTTAATTGCTTGTCATCTTTGTTTCTGATTACCTGAATCAGGAATTAAAATGTTAAGTCTGTTTTGTTTGTTACAGTAATTGGTGATTTTTCCTGTTGTCATCCTGACAATCCTCTCCCTTTTGTTACTCTTCCTATTTTCTCCCCTGTCCCATTGGCAGAAGAGTGTGAGTGAGTGGCTGTATGGGGGCTTGGCTGCTAGCTGAGGCCAAGCCACCACGTTTTTCTATGTTCTTTTTAAAATTAATTCATTAATTGTCTTCCTCTTTCAAAGAAAAGAAGTAAGATATTTTTGCAGGATTATAATATAATTTATGGAACACAGTCTGATATATTTCCTAGTTTCTAATGTCAGAGTTACTCATTTATGGTAGTAAGCATATTTCTTTAAAGTAGAAGTTGTAGTTAGGTTTCTCAGAGCTCTTGATGAGAAACAGCAGTATAGTAGTAATCCCAATCACAGACTTTTGCATTCGTAAGCCTTGTGCCCTGCACTTCCTCAGGAATTTGGAAGAGATGATGATGGTAGAAGATGCACTGAGTAGCAGACTCCAATTGCAGCTGCCTAAACAGCCTTGTAAAATAAATATCTCGCTTTTGTTGGGGGTAGCTTTTAGCTATTCAGGATTTTATGTATTTAAGATTATTACATTCCTTAAATCTGAGCTTATGTCAATATTTTGTGAAATAATCTAATCAGTTTGCTAAGCAGGTGCATGCACCTACTTTTGACAATAAATACAAAGTGATCTCTGCATAACAAAAAGACTTTAAAAACAGAAGTCAGAATGCCCTTCTCAGACGATTGCATGTGTGAGTAGATAATGGAGATTTCTTTCAAATTACTGTTCTAGAAATTAAAACTGAAGGAAGAATGAAGTCATAGCAGAAGGCAGTTAACGCACGTGGACATTTGAGATGAAGATTAGCTCACATATTTGCCTCTGGCAAATGTGCAAGGAGAAAAATAATTTAATTATGTTAAGTGACATGATAATGCCTATGTAAGTAATTTATGAAGCTGAGGTATGCTCCCCTGGAACTGATTATCTGGACTGAAAATACTGGGGTGTCTGGTCCCAAGCAGTGGAAGGCAAGTGTTTTTAGCAATGAACTAAGTTCTGATCTTTTATTTGCCTCTTGTACCAGTGTAGCATCAGTTAATTTTGGCAAATATATAGTTAGTTACTAGCTTAAGTGAAGACAATCCTTTGTTCCTTTTCTTTAACTGCCATTTAAGTCTGGACATGTGATAATAACCCAAGTTCAATGCTTATTCAGCTTTATTCCTTCTGTGTATTGGAACCTAGCTATCCTTGGCTCTTGTAGGAAAGCAAATGTATGTTGGACATTATGGGATTCTAAAAGTTTTAAAGACTAAAGTTTCCTACTTTTTTGAGTGTAAATGTATTCTGTTAGTTTTATCAGTGTGATCACAGCGTTACCTGTCATTACTGAAGGAACAACATCATGTCTTAGTATCTGCCTAGGAGACAAATTATAACTTTGGAGGGTAAACAAAACCTTTTGCAGAAAGAATTCTCTTATCACATGTGTACTCTTTTTATTTTGTCAACGGGGTGATTATGTTTTAACAGAAGCCAGATATTTTAAATATGACTTGTTTGCCCCTCTACACTTGGACAGGATTTAGAAGTCTGTTGTGACTTTTGGTTTAAAAGACTGGGTGTTACTTGGCTATGAAGAAGCCCCACCTTCAGTTCTGTTAGTGATGGAGCAATGCTGTGCAGCAAGTGTGCTGCACGCTTTGAAGTCAGTGTTGGAGGAGTTGTTAACTGACCTGCTTTTTTAATTGAAAGTTTGTTTTCTTTCATTAGCTTAAAAAAAAAAAAAGTGTAGCTTTTTGTAAAAATTGATCCATTTCTTTGGAAAGTTGTTTTAGGGTGTTTTTTTGTTTGGTTGTTTTTTGTGAGTTTTTTGTTGTTGTTTTGTTTTTGTTTTTCCCCCGTAGCTCCCTCTTTTCTTCTTTTTACGATAACTCATTTTTATTCTTTTTTAGATAAGTCAGTAGCCTTACCTAACAGGCAACTCCCTGCTGAGAAGACAGTCCTTCCCAAGTGCCATTCCTGGGTCAATAACAAACAAACAAAAAAAGCCTTAAAAATTGGAGGTGTTTTTTCAGTTTCTTCCTTTTTTTTAATGTGAACATAGTAGAAATCCTGTGCTTTTTTTCAGATGAGATAAGTTATATGTATGTTTCTAGCTAGAAGTAATTGAAATTAATTGAATTTCTTTCACCTTTTTAGCAAAATTTTACCTCACTTCTAGCACCATCAAATATATAATTGACAGGAGTGTAAGTAAAAATGTGGCCTTTATTTCTCAATCCTTAATCTAGATGATAATAAAATAGAACTTCTGCAAAAACAGATGCCAGTGTCTCTTCAACAGTTGGACTTTTTGTTTTGAGTGAGTCTGAATTCAATTAACATCACCATGGGTTCCAGTGTTACACTCCTATTCACCGTTAATATGAAGCAGACAAATTTTTCTCAATTAGGAAATAATTGTGGTCCAAGTCCAGTTGTACTGAAGATTTGCATTGGGGGAGGGGAAAGATGTGGCCCTTTGCAGTGAAAAGTGCTAAGTTTTTATCTCATATATGGTGTTACAGAATTCAAAGTAAATTTTGCAGGTTTAATATATGAAAATACTGCCACCAGATTGTATTAGTAATGAAAATGCTGAACGGCTGGTAAGTCCTGTAGCATAGAAGAATCAGCAATCTCTCTCAACTGACTATTATGTTTTAGTGCAATTTAAACTGAATCTTACCCATCTTCAAGGACTTAGAAATTGAACTTTTTTTTCCCACAAACTAAATTCATTTTTAGGGGAAACGATGCTGAATTGGTGCGATTGTTCTGGTTGATAAAACCATCTGGTACAACTATCTGATAGTTTTTGAGATTTGCACTCTTTGTCTCCTCGTAGTCACTTGAGGACTAAAGTGGTACTGCAGTCTGGGGAAGTGATTTGCTCTCAGTATTGGTTCTGTTGATGCTAAGCCTAAGCATACATGGAGGCTGAGGGCTCTTTTGTGATTTACCCTCATACTGCACTTCTCCATGTCGACAGTGTGGAAGTGTGATCATACAAGAGGCTTGCACCGTCCCCAGCCTTTGCACAGCTGGCTGCAGATACGGTACAAAGATTTTTAAGGAGAGAAACATACTGTTTCCTTCTGTGGCTGAAAAATTAATCTAGTGTGAAAGATAGTACTTTTATTTTGATTGGTTTAGAAGACAGCTACATTAGAAATATTAAAAAACATTTACATCTGATACAGACTGGTTTGGCAGCAGATCCCAACAGTGCATACACACTCAACTGCAATTCAGAGTGTCTTGGAGGAAGGTCCATGTGTGCACAGCTGCTTTCCTCTGTGTGCTGGCTGGCCCAACCCAGGGGGGTTTGTAAATTACAAATGCTACTAGGGAAATTTCACAATTTGAAAGCATTCCGACTTAGATGTCTAAGGAAGCTATCAACAATTGGTGAAAGATTTTGTACTCATATTCAGGCACATAAGGATGTAATCTGAGATGCAGGACACATTTCTGTGTTTGGATCTATTGACCATAGACCATTTTTGAAACTGCCTTATGGCCGTAAGCTGTGTATGTCAGGAGAAAGGAGAGCCAGGGATTCACAAAAGGTGGTGTGCCAATGTTAATTTTAGATTGCTTTTTTAAGATGCGAAGGAGGACTACAGTTTGCTAATGGTGCCACATGCCACCTAGTCCTACCATATATTTCAGGTGGGTTTGATCTGGAGAATGACATGCATTCATACAGTAGTCTGAGCTTCCGAGGAAAATACAATGCTGGGTGCCATATAGATCTTAGGGAAGGTGTTAAAGCATTTTTCCAGGATTAAAAGAAGCTGGGATTTTGGATGTTCCCATGGATAATTTTCCTTTTTTTTCCATTCAGTCAGGTTGTCTGCAATGTGCAAAAATTAAATATATTATTTTTGTTATATAGCTGTATTTTTTAATGCATGATAGATGACAGGAACCATGTTTGTACGGTTCTAGCTTATTTGCTATACTTGATTTCCTCATTTTGCCATCAAATCCTATTTCAAGAAAATATGTTGTGATTTAAGAACATGAAATCTTGAGAGGTTGAGAAATGCATTTATAGTGGCAAGCTTATTTATCTAAAAGTCTTTGTGACATGCAAATCAAATGGTATAAAAATAAATGTTGTTATAGTTTCTTCATCAGAAGTCAGGGCAAACTAGCAAATGTCCTATGTGAAAGTAATATAGCCAAGGAGAGCTATCCTAAAGGGGGGGAAAAAACGTAGTCTAAATGCTAAAAGTAGTATAAGCCTTTAATTGCCTATTTAATGTATACGTAGTTAGCCATTGAAGTTTGTATACTTCTATACTGCTTAAAATTTTTAATTTTGAAATATCCTGACCCAGACTTCCATAGTACTTGTAAGAGAGTGTGCATGGGTATTCTGTGCAGGCTTTAGTGGTAAGACAGGCCATAGTTTGTGAGTCTGGGGAGGATGGCACAGCAGACCAAGATGGGTTGGTTCTTTAATGTAGTTTACTAGGATTCATTATCGTGTTCCAGATGACTGTTACAGCATGGCTTTTATGCCAATATTAGTCTACAGTCTCTGCAACACCTTGTTTGGTGGAATCCGAGTGTGTTATTGTATGCCTATTAGCCTGACTAATCTTTTTTTTCAATAAATTTAGTGCCTTTTTTTATTTCCTATTGCCTAGAAGTCTCTTGCATGAATCCTAGAAATTCAAGCCTGTTGACTCAGATGAATAAACAATTAAAATCAGTGAGTTAGCAAATTATTCTTCTGAGAGTGAAGAGCTTGAATGTGAAAGGATGACCTGTTTTTTCCATCATATCAATATGAGTAAGTGTTCAAAGTACAAGAATGTATTAATCTACATACTACAGGGGCATAACCTACCTGAAAGGAATTGATCTGAGAACTGTTTAACATGGCATGTTTTTCCTTTAAGTGGTAATGTGTAAGCAGGACTCAGAATTTGTAACAGCACCTGCGGAGGTGTATGTGGTCAGCTCCGGTGGTTATATGTGGTTGCAAGCAAACTGAAGTGATAAACAGGATTTTATCTATGAAAGAAACTTTCTTGCTTTAGCAATTGCAGAAACACCAACTTGAAAACCATGTCTTTTTGGTCTGATATGTGTAAATAGGAAACATAATTAGCCACCATTTTTTGTTAATTTGGGTATCTTTGTCTCCTGACTCCTAATATTTGCATACCAAAGTTAGTAGCAGTCTTGCATTTCAGAAGTATAAGACTAGAATAAGCACTGAGTCTGCGGGGATGGAAGAGTAAATTAGGTGACTCTGCAGCATCTTCTGACATAGGTGGTGATTGGAAAAACATTGCATTGAATATTCTATTCCAAATTAAATGAACATTTACATAAATCTTGGGTCACCTGTTGCCTTCAAGCCATCTTTGTGCAAATAGAGCACAAAGCTTCTCAAAGCTCATGAGGAGAGCATTTCTGGAGGTGCTATGGGTGATTTCCTTTGGCGGGAGTTTATGCCAGTGGGTGAAAATTCCTGTCCTTTCATTTGTAGAGATGTTTAAAAAAAAACACGTTTTTTTTTTAAATTCTTCTAGACTTGTGAGCAGGCCTACACCAATAATTCACTTTGAAGCTTAAACCTTGAACAGAAAGTAAGAGCAGAGTTTTAGTCAAAAAAAAAAAAGTAGCCCCGAATTCTCAACTAGAATAAAGCAACCCAGTTCTAATGGAAGCAGCTGATTTAAACTCATGTGTTAAATTTAAGTATCATGCCGTGTAGAGAGTCAAATGCACCCATCTCAGCAAGCTGCAGCCTAGAGGGTCATTGGGAGAGGCACTCGTTCAGAAATTTCTTTACTTACCAATATGTGACAAGCAAAAATGCAAAGAGTAAATGGTGAGGTACAGTCCAAGGAAATCTGTGATGTGTTAGAGGGCAAAGCTGTTGTATTGGATGTAAATGGCAAGGGTTTGATAGCAGGGGGTGCTGAAGGGGTAACCTCTATGGGAGGAGCTCGGCGGCTGCGCTGTGCCAATCACAGCTGCTTCAAATATTTGAATTCCTATATATATGTGTATATAAATATACAGACATATATTATTAAGATGTATTTGTCAAAAATACTGGAGGGGAGGTAAAGAATCCTAAATGGGCACTAGTAGAAAAGTTTGTTCTGAGTAATTAATTCTGGGTTGGGCCTCTGGTGATAACTTGCAAGTACTCTTTATTTTCAGAGAACTTCCTTCTTGCTGTCTTCCTAGTTTAAAACAGTAATGAAGCTGCATAGTGATCTTGTAGGCACTGAGGAATCAGTTTGTGCTACGTGATTTGGAATACTTACTGTTTAGTCACTGATTTACTTAACTGAGCCTGTAAACCTGTAGGTTTTTGCATGAATTTTCCTGCATTAGCTCCTAATACAGTTAACTCTGATTACATCAGTTACCTCAGTTTTTGTTTGGCTGGTTTGTTGTTGGTTTTCAATTTTTATTCAATAAAAGCATGTTGTTCTTTTTCCTGTAGCAAAGTGAGATTAAGTTACATGAGAAGAGAATAGGGCATTATTTGGTTTACCCACCCAATGTTGTGTTTTAATGTCTGCTCCCTTCTGGGAGAAAACCAGCTTGCAGTGGTATGCTTCAATCAATAAACTCCTGTTAATTTAATGAGAAACATGGTGTGTTAGCAATATTTATTGAGTTTGTCAAAAGAACACAGCACTTCAGTGAATGAATGTACTGGAATTTATAATGCTTTTACCATTTTGAGAAAGTATAGCGATATGAGTGTGATTGTAAGTCTTCAATCCATCATGTGCTTGTTTTCATCTGTGTTAATAGTCACCAAGAGGAGATTTTAGTGTTTCAGAAAAAAAGCTGATTGGCATTTATTATTCAGTAACACTAGAGAAGGAAGTTTCTTTCTCATATAAATATGCCCATTATTACACGGGTGTTGATTTCCCATTTGTGTTGTAGAAGCAAAGCTCACTAGTGATTTTTCAAGTATTATAAAAGATTATAAATACTGTGTAAGATTGTTACTACAGAGGTGCTTTCATTTCTACAGATAGAATTAGTTTGCTACCATAAAAATGTTGTGACATTTACAAAATTTATTTTAATGACAGCAGTAGTTAGAGCTGATGCCTTTGAGGTCTGAACATCAACTTTGAAATACAAAGTCTTTCTGGAGCTTCAGATTGAAGTCCCAGGAGGGATGATGCAAACCTCTGTCTCTTGGCTGCTAAATTAAGGGGGTTTTGCAGTTTATTGTGACAGATGTGTTGGTTGAGACCTTGCAAAGTATAGTGCTGTCTGGTTTGTTTTGAACATCAGGAGTCTTCCACAATGTGGAAGTATTCATTTTCCTCACTCTGTTCAGTTACATGAATGGCTTTATCTTCTAATGCCTTTCCAAGTCGCCTGTCTAGATTCCAATAACACGAGCTTTGTATGAATCAAGTTAAATTCTTCCTCTAGTGAAAGGAACATACAGTGTGAGAAGGATTCCATTATAAATATTATAGGATTGCAAAATAGTTGTTCTACTGCCTAGAAGTTGCCATTCTTGAACAGCTAACTTTGTGCTGGAAAACCTTCAAGGTGAGATACAGCAGTGGATGGATCAACTTAGACAACACAGTGTTTTCTTCCCCTAAATAGTTTTTTGGCCATAAATTAGATGTCCTGTAATTCCAGTGCTGAATGCGTGATGAAATCTTTATTGTTGCAAGAGGAAAAACAGGTGACACTGTCTTCCATGTGACTTGTCTCATGAACTCTCTCATCATTAATCTTTATGTAAGCCTCAGTAGGTCTGAGCTTTTTTTTACAATGCTAATATCTTGACAGTGCAGAACATTACCATTAAACTAGATTTTAATGACTGGAATCACAATCAAAAATAAATTTTTAAAAAGAAACTGTAGTGCTCTTTCAAGAAAATAATAAATTAATGTTCTGAAGGTCTAGGAGTGTTTACAGTGTTGCCTTCAGAACATTTTATCATTTTCAATGCTGTTAGATTATCTGGTATCATTGGTGCCAAATGTTTGAGATGTTCTTCGTAAAATACCGTAGCTGTTATTTTGGTATCATACAAGAAAGTTTTCTTGATATCTTGGGTTTGTTAAATATATATGCTTATTTAACAACTTGTCTTGCATTACTTCAGTATATGACAGGATACTTTTGGCAGAGGTGAAGTTGAAAAGTTATTGTAAATCATTAATAATAATTGTTACTAAGAAATGTACTATGGGGTTGTCCAGAGCTAGACAATATTCTAATGTAAACCAAGAGAAGAAGCCCGGTTTAGTATCTAATAAAAATCTCCCCATATACTGCTGTAGCTTTGGATATAGGACATCTTTTGTGGTACAGAATTAATTTTATATGGCACTACATGTACCAGGGTTGTTTTATTTTGAAATTACAAACAGCTGTTAGTAATCTGAAAGTTAGTACATCTTAGACTAGTCACCGCAGTAATAATAGATTTCCTCCCTTTGGTAAAAGGGAATGCTCCTAGGGAATTAAAAAAAGCTTAATATACCTGTTACATGGAGCAACCTTATCTGTTCATGTTTCCTGCTTGTAGAGACTTAAGTCTAATAGCCCATCAGACTTACAATCACAATTGTTAGTGTGCGGACTCTGACTTACAATGATAGCAGTATAGTCTTTTCTAGTTATTTCTGTACTTGTCACTGGTACACTTTCCTTTTCCAGAGTTACACCACTCCGGTCTGGTGTTTGAAAAGGTAACAGACTTATGTATGTATTTGCAGAAGCTTTGGATTACCGGTATTCTTGGGTTTTGGTGCAAGTTCTACACCATTTAAGATGTTGCTCTCTTTCTGGAACAACAATTAGAAATTGTGGACTAGAATTTGAATAGAGTAAAACTTAAAACAGCAAAATGTTTCTTGAAGATCAAAACTCTGTCACTTAATGATATTCAACAACCGTTTAAACAACAGTTAAATGACAAAGTCTTTTTTTAATAGTCTTTCATTGTGTATTGCCCCTCTACCTCAAGCATACCTTTAAGAAAGGTCACATACCATCAGCCAAATAAGAAATCAGTGTGCAAATATGCCTGTAAATGTCAAAGACTGTGTAAAATTGCAAAGGACTTTAATTTAGTCTTATGTCCACACAATGAATTGTGATGTGTCGGAGTTGCTGCACACTGACAGCTGGCTGTAAAGGACCCTTCAAACTACAGCATGAGACTTTTCAGTTTTGTGTTCAAAAATAACAGTTTTTACCAGCATTGTCCTCAAATGACAGGTTGGCTATCTTGTTTTTAGATGCCCAACTTCTTGCAGTTTAGAACAAGGGTGACTTGATACTATGTATGAACACAGTAGATCATATTATAAACTTACCAATCTTCCTCCTGCAGAGTTGTAGAAAAAGGTATCAGTTGCACTTAAGGCAGAGTGGAACTCCTTAAATATTGTGTGCAATATGCAGTAAATTGAGAATTGAAGATTTAAATATCCTCCTTCCACTAAACCTCCATCCACTAATCCACTGGTTTCACGCATACTAAGTAATGATAGCAGTGCAGATTAATGTTACTACAGGTCTGGTATGAGTTTGTGTCATTCCTGTAGCTAGAACCTGCAGTGTAAAAATGAATTGCTGAAGGCATACAATCATGGAGAGCTGGGGCTTTTCCGTATTTGGAAGGATGATAATATTAAGGTAACTAAATACATCTTGCTACAGAAATTTGTAGCATAATAAAATATATTTGAGACTGCTTCCTGAGGTTTGAAATATGAAAATGGAATAATTTCTCAGCAGGGGCAGTAGTGTACCTAAGCTATATTTTATAATAAAATAGATTAGCTGCTGCATTTTACATGCATACTACTCCATTTTTATAAAATAGAAGTAGTAAATTATCTACTGTATTTTACATGAATACTGCATCTTCACTGTATGTGAAGATGATGGTTATCATGTGCATGTATGCAGAAAATACTTGTTTTAGAAGCGCCTCTAAGGAAATTCCTGCAGAGTTTTGATAATAGAAGCAATATATTGGACTTAGACTAATATTACTTTTAGGTACAAGACAGCAGGTATTCTGTTCAGTTTTATGATCTTAGGCAAAGCATGCTAGAGCATTCCATGGTGTATCTCAGCATTTACACTCTAAAGGACATTTTCCGGTTGCTTTTTTAACTTTACCAAACTTTCCATGGAAAGGAGAAGTGGGGCAGCATCTTCATGCATGACCACATAATTATGGTGAGAGCATTAAATTATATAAAAAGGTCTAATTAGGTTGTTGGTGTGATTTCTGCTGACACTTGAGAGATATGTAATACATACTTGTGTATTATTACTGAATCGACTTATTTTCATTGAGTACAGGTGTTTGAACTGATTTTTTTAAATGACTCCAATTTAAGGTTAGTAAATCTGTTTTGCTAGTGCTGATACATGAGAATATAGCCATGTTATCAGATGTACTATTAAAAATCAGGGATTGCATGCCGGTATTCCCCTGTGCAATAGTAGTTCTACATAGGCTTTATACATAAAACTGTGCTTCTAATACGGAACAGTCGGGGCAATCATCAGTAAATGGCTGGTAAATGGGACTTCTACAGAGGTAATTTCTTTACAGTATCCATCTATTTAATTTTAGTTTTCAGAATGAGTCTTACAGGGAATAATTCTAAGGGCTGTTGTGTTCCCCATATCACTTGGCTCACTGCTGAAATTATGTAAAATAATATTTGCAGTACAGAGAGACAACTCAATAGACTCCTCATGGCAGTCATTAAAGCTACTGGAACCAAGCTTTAATGTGGCAAGTTGCAAGTTTTTGACTTATGGTCTGTCTAATCTTAGATGAATCTGGTAATTGCTAAATTGTTGTCTCCAGTGATAAGAAGTTTCATAGCAGTGTAAGACTGTGTGGGGGTTTTTTTGTTTGTTTTAAATTATAGAGTTGCAGATTGAGAAAGCATGTGCTGCTATGTCCTTTTCTCTCCCTTTGCTTTTTGTTACTTACTGTTTTCTATTTCACTGCAGTTCTACAAGACAGTTTAAAACTTTACAACATTTTCTCTTCAGGAAAATGCCTGAGCCTTTTGGCTGTATATCATATTATGTCAGAGGCTCTGATCAATAAGGAACCTGTGAGCCTCAAAGCTCTTTCCAGCAGGATCTCCAGTAATATCTATTGATTTTGTGTGGGTGGGGTTTTGTGTCCACATGTGTGTACGTGCACATAAGTTCTTTGTTAGAGTTGTACTGATTCCTTAAATCTGGAGACTTAGCATTCTAAAACAATTAGCTGAAACATGCTTCCAGGTTGTTTTGGATTTTTTTTTTTGCATGTAGTTTAAAACTGGCATTTAATAGCCTGCCACTTTAAAGTACTGCTGCATAAGCTTTGCAAGATAAGCATGCCAGAAACACTGCACTAAGCTGTAGGCAAGTTTATGTAGCACAGTTCTGTGCCCATAGAGAATGCTTTCTTTGAATGTTGTCTTCCTACAATAACAAAACCCTATGACTTTATTGCTGCTTAGTCCTGTTTGTCCAAGTATAGAAAATAGAACTGTTGCTGAGAAGGTGATTTTTCTCTTTCTTTGTGAATGAAATTCTGAGGGCAATTATGTTTTAGTGTTCATTATTATAGTGGGAGTAGGGAGGCAAATATGTTGTGCAAAGGGGAATATTGATGATAGTGATTGGCAGTTATGAATGCCAGATAGCTCTACCTTTCACCAAAATATATTCAGATCTGACAAACTATAGAAAACACGCGACGAGAGTGAGTTGAGACCTACTACTGCCATTAATTTCAGTATAATAGAATTAAACTGAAAATAGTTTTTATGCGTGCTTGACTGCTTAAAACCGGTCATTATCATTTGGTATACTGATGCAAGTGGGCTGGGGTAAACTGATATGAGTTGATGTAAATCCAAATTAATGTAATAACCTTCTCATTCTGGATGAGTCAACAGAATTAACAGATGGTGTAATCTCATTTATTTCTCCATAGTTCATACAAGCAGTTCATAAATAGCAAAAGCAAATGGTAGGTTAGGACTGCCTCTAAGAGAAGGCAGGGATAGCCATGCTTTATTCGCATCTACAAGCATGTCTTTGGAGAATAGACCTTATAGTCTTATAAGGCTATTTAAGACCCTTTGAAGATAAATATTTAAAAGGGTGTTTACCTTGCGGTAGCTCAGAAATACCAAAATGAATATAAGGAAGAGATGCTTGAAAGCAAAGAGGTCCCTTGACCCTTAATTTCCACTAGGAGGAAGTGAGAAGCCGGAGCCTGCTCCATAAGAGACCTGTGTACACAGCTCCTACTTAACCATCTAACTCAGTGATTTTTTGTGCCTGCTTTAACATCTGGGCTTTATCAGAGTGAATTAAATGCTGAGGTGACATTTAAAATTTGCTTTGCAGAAGGTATTTGCAAGTATTGTCATAAGAAGCTAGTTATTTCTTTATGTCCCTGGCAGGGAACGAGATCTTTGTTTTATTTGCTGTGACTTGGATTCTTTGCTCAGGCTTCTGTGCTGCCTAGAAATTACATTCCAGAGTGCCTTGGTTCAGGGCCAAGGTAATATATGAGAGATGTCTGTACTGAGATGGCTTATCTTTCTATTGCATTCCAGTGAGAAAGGATATCAACTGCTTTAAGCAGTGGTCCTGCTCAGCTGTTTCAGATGAATGCTTTAATTGGAATGTGAAGGAGAAATGTGTTTTCTTGGCTGAAATACTGGAGGAAACTAGATTACACTGCAGAGCTGCTGAGCTGAGCTTCCTGGTGTGATGGAGAGCTTTGCTTCAGAAATAGCTGTTGGAGGTGGCAGAGTGACTTCACCTGACTTCCACCTGTTTAGAAGAAGGAGTATGAAGGTGGCAGGTACTAGACATGTCCTTCTCTACAGATTACTCCATGAGTTGCCTCTGCCTACGTTTTTGTTAAAAAGTAGCTGCTGAATTAAGTTAGCAACTGTTAGGCAAGAATTATGAGTAACTGAGGGATGCAGCTAAAAATTCCATTTTTTTTTTTCTTCAGACTATTTCCAAGTTTATCTCCTATATAAAACCAAGAATTTTGCAGTTTAATTAGATGCAGCTTTCCCCCATAGATTATTCACAAGGTGAAAGCTTCAAATTTTTGTCCCTACTCTTTATGGCCTTTTCTTTTTCTTCTTCCTTTTTTTGTTTTAATAGATACTGTGCAGATTTTAAACCTTTAGGTAGCATAGCAATGGAACAGTTCCCTCATAGCTGATACTTTAAAAATCCATTTCACATGCTGATGAAGGTTTTTATCCAGAAAATAATTTCAATGGCACTGATTGTTATGTAAAAATCACTAAACTTTGTTTAACCTCTCAGAAAAGATGCTTATCTTTTAGATTATTTCGCCTTGCCCCCCTTTTTGCCTGCCAACCATTACACTAGTAACAAGAAAGGAGGGTTGCTGTCTTCAACAGCAGAACTTGGAAGACATGGCAAGCTCACACTTAATGGATGCTTTTGGTAGCAATCGGTAATTAGCTCTCTGAGATTAGAATACAATCATAGAATCATTTACGTTGGAGAAGACCTCTAGGATCATCTAGTCCAGCCTTCGTCCGACATCTCCCTAACCCCTAGACCATGTCCCAAAGCACCACATCTGTCTGTTTTTTCAACCCCTCCAGGGATGGTGACTCCACCACCTCCCTGGGCAGCCCGTTCCAATGCCTAAAGCAAGAAGTAAAGAACTTCTTCCTGATATCCAATCTAAACCTCCCCTGGTGCAACCTGAGGCCCTTACCTCTCATCCTGTCATTAATGACTTGGGAGAAGAGATGGGCATCAGCCTCACTACAACCTCCTTTTAGGTAGTTGTAGAGAGCGATGAGGTCTCCTCTCAGCCTCCTCTTCTCCAGACTTAACAATTCCAGTTCCATGAGGCGCTCCTCATACGACATATTCTCCAGACCCCAGTAGCTATAAATTAAATTCTTATACCATAGCCTTATACAAACAGGAAATAACTGTAAAGTGTTAAAAATAATGTGCTTATTCTAGAGAACAAGAGAAGAGGGATGCCCAAAGTATGATCTTTGAGAAAATTACAAAGCTTTTTCCAAATATTATTTTAATGCCTGAATATCGTCTGACTTAAAACATTGCGGTAGTGGTTTTAATACTGCTAAAGGAGGGAGAACTGGAAAGCAAACCAAGGGAGCTATGAAGCATAAACAAACCCACATCAGACAAAGGATATCTGTGATGTAGTACTAGCCTAAATGGGCTCTTTCGAACCCGTTTGTATTGATTCCGCTGTCTCTGGTTAAAATCACTAGAAATGTTGTAGAATAGGAAGCCTGGACAATTTAAATAGGTTGAAGGCTGACAAAGAAACTAGGGAAACTAAGGATGTGTTGCAGAAAGAACCTTTCTTTGGCCTAGTACGTTTTGAAGAGAGTAGCTTTCCTGTGACTACAAACATCTACAGAGCGGTGCTTTCGTTGGTGAATGCAGCCTGGCATCTCACTGCTGTATGTCCTTGATGGAATTTTGTTGGAAGGGGCAGGGACAGGTTACTGTTTTGGTTTATTTCTCTGTAGGTACTGTTGGACTAAAGCAACCTACCTCTTTTCATTATTTCCTTTTTTTTCTTTTTAACATCCCTTCTGGTGGTGAAATTTCATTTTAGTTTACCCTTTAATCATTTTAGTTGCCTGCTGTATCTTGTTCAGTTACAGTTAATTGATCTGATTTCAGGTCCGTGAACAAAGTTAGAAGAAAATAATAATCTCATGGTCTTTACTGCAATTCTGGCTTTTTATGCTTACCGTTCTGTCAGTGCAGTGTTACGACTGGCTTCTTGGCCACTGCTATCTGGTTTTAACACAGCTTTTAAAATGTACAACATTGTTGATTTTACTGTAGTTGGCTTTATGATAGGAAATCTGTATCTCTTATCAAAGAGGTGAAATATCAGCACCCTACCCTAAGCTACATGAAAGGAAAAGTGAAAATAACTTGCTTTAAGTGTCTTTTCACTTCTTTGACTCTGAATTATTTGCCTGTTACAGGCAACAGATTTGTTGTTGTTGTTTTATTTCTTGAAAATAATTCCTGAAGTAACAAAGAAGCAGCTTGTTATGCAGAGTAAAAAAATGGAAGAAACCTTGATTAATGAAGAGTATGTATAACTTGCCTAAATGAGAGTTAAACTTTTCAGGTTCTACTCTTCATTTATAGTAAGAATTGTTTTATTATTACTACTTATTGAAAAAGAAACTCAGCTCTAGGAAATCAGGACTTCATCTATTTTGACTGTTGCATATTGCACTACATTTGAATTGGGTAGTGCCATAATGCTGTTGTCATCTCATTTCTAAGTCGCTTGCATTTGAACATGAAATGAGGAATTACTTTTCTTTTATCTGTTGTTTGACTGTAATGGGAAAGTGACTTGGAGTTCTGCAAAGTGCAGCCAGATCATCAGGTATTGTGTCCCCTATGATATAGAACCTACAGAAAATTTGAGAAATATTTGAAGGTAATACTGAATTCTTTATCCTCTTTCTGGAGAGAAAGAATTCTACAGAATTCTTGGTCCTGAATGTACCATGTTAAATGGCATTTCATTATTGCTGAGTAATCTCCTCTTCAAAGAGACATATTAAAGGAAACCTAAAAGTTAATTCCAGAAATGAGCAGTGATCATTCCTTACCTACTTATTCCCTATTTTCATGCAGAGACTTTTTTTATTAGCTGTATCTGGAAGAAATATTGGGAATTTAAAGCAAGCATGGAGGAATGCATGTGCCAATACTTAAATAGAGAGAATTGCTCTGAACTCAGATTCTGTGCTTGCATTTGACAGGAATTCCTCCTCCACTCTTCTGCGCACATCTTTTTACACTAACACCAGAGTGTTTTCCAGGTCTGGAAATTTCTTCTCTAGATTTTTCTATTCTAGCTCCGAAGCAGACCTGTAGACAGACAGGAGTTACCTGGTAGTGGCCTAAATGCATTTTTGAGGAGGAAGACAAAGGCCAATACTCTAGGTCCAAAAGCTTTCTTTTCTTCTTTGACATCCTATCTGTATGTTCTTAATCTATTCCAGTGGTCAGAGTTTTGTTTGCATGACTGTCACTAGCCTTGTCTTTTGATAGGCACTGAGCAGAATTCAAAAAGGAAGTCTCTTTTTGAAAAATACCTGTTTTGAAAAGACACACTGTACATTGTTTAATCTTAAAATTTAAAAAAGTTGCCACCGAATGATGACTACGCTTTTCATCAGTAAGTCGTATCCACTAGATTCACGTTAATGCATTTTACTCCATGCATTTTTACTGGTAGATTATTTGGCTATTGACTCTGAGCTGTACTGTGCATTTTGGTTGCCAGAGACAGTTTGTATAGCATTTAATGTTGTACGGTGCACTTAAAAAAAAAAAAAAAAAAAAGACAAATAAGAAAGTTTTCTCTTTTTGAAGTATATATGTATGCTGTATGACTGGCTGTACACAAAATGAGAGAGCTATCACTACTGCTGCTTCTGTACAATCAGAGAGAGGGTTTTTGATGAAAAAGCAGTAATTCTGCGGTCATAGCTTCTGATTTAAACATTTTATACAGTTTGTACAATAACTTTGTCATAGTGACACTGAAGTATTTGGGCTGTCAATATTCAAATCTAAATCTAAATAAAATAGTTTATATAGAAGAACTACAGGATATCGCTCAACAGCTGCTTTTAAAGGTCCAAATGTGATCGGAAACACTGATCTCTTGATTTTTATGAGGTGTTACACTGAAGCTGCTGAAAATGTCTATCTGCAGAAACAAAACTCATTTTTAAAATTTGCTTTCTTTGCCTTTATAACTCTTCATATAACTTTAAAACCGCACTAGTTTTTATTTAGATCTAGGGAAATGGATACCTGCCATGGCTGTCTGTGCAGAGCTTAGCACTCTATGTTTTGATCTCCTTTACTTAGATTTCCAGTAAGGCAGATGGAAACAAATATTGCAGCGCAGTGAAGGCAGTAGTGATATTCCAGTATAAACTTGGCAGAATTGATGGCATGTGTCTCTGGTAGCAGATCAAACTGGTAGTCCATTTGTAGCATCTGTAGTCGGCTTCACTTTAAACTTTATTACATTTATGACACCTGACATTTTTACAGCTGGTAATTTGCTAAAAGCTCGTGAGAATGTAAATTTCCTTTAAATTTTATGGACTGCAAATTGGAAGATGAAAAAGTTTTGGAATGTTTTTTACATAGGTTGGTAAAATATAAAAAAAAGTTAAACCTTGTGTATTTCCATAGTTATGGCTTAAAACTCTATCTGGAGCTTTAATACAAGAAAACTTAGAAACATTGAAGTTCATCAGTTGGTTTCCAGTTGGGTGATATCAAAGGCAAATGTTTCTTTGCTAGTTTTCTTTAATGAGTTAGATATAGCTGAAAATTTTAGAAACAAAAGAGAGGGCTCTGGAGAGTTACTGACAGATGGCATGTATGGAATTTCAATAAAATGACTAGCAGTCTCTCTTCAGCAAAGACAGGCCATGTTGCTGTCCCAAGAATATACATGTAAACTGCTTTTAATCTCAGCTCATTGCATTTCAGAGCAAGAGCTGTTATAGGAAATTTGTATAAATGCTTTCTATATCATTCTGTAAAGCATGCCTCACAAGGCAGAGTATGATCTGACTAATCAGTCATTCCCAGTTTAGCAGTGTAATTTTGCTAAGACAGTATGTTCTGGTGTTACTGATTTTGTTTGCCATTTTCACAGTTGACGTATAGCTGAGTATCTGATGACCTGTGTCCACATTACAGTTCCTGCTGCAGCTAATGATGAACGTCATAGCCTGGAGCAGATATGTTTCTGCCCAACTCATAGTTCTGTAATCTTGTAGTACTGATGCACTCCAGGAGACTCTTTGCCCTTATTAGAGGCAGGCAGAAAGCCCACCAGAGAGAAGTTTAGATAGTTCTTCCATAGGGCTAAACTTCCTTTATCAACCAAAACCTGAAATGTCTTTGACCTGGTGCCCACCTGGTGCGTAGGCTAAGAGTGAACAGAAGAGAGGACAAACTCCATTGAACATTTACATGGTTACCCTAGCTACATTTTGCTTTCCACAATTTGTATATTCACATGTGCTTCTTTCAACTGAATGTGTGTATGAAGATAAATCAGCGAGACAAATTTTGATACAACTAAATAAAATCTTAGTGCAATAGTTAGATGCTGATTTTAGATTCAGTGCTTCATCACTGTTAAGTGTATAATACTCAAATTCAACAAATTGTGTCTAAATATACCTGGTATTCAGACTTCCAAAAAATGTCTGGTTTGGATTGTCCACGTTGAAATGAATTCAAATTTTCTGCATATCCTAAAGTACCTTAGTAGATAAAACGTGTGTAGCAAGGCTTACATTAAACTTTTTAGCTGCAGCTTTCCATTTGTAAAAGGGGAGAAATAGAAATGAAGCATAAAAGTAAATGTATTGAAGGCTGTGCTATGGTCAATAACTTTTTAATAGATGCATGAACTTTTAATCACCAGAATAGTAGAAGCTTCATAGAATATTACATAATATCCTTGGAAGACCTTTAAAAGAATAGCCCAAATTCAGACTATGTGTCCTTAAATGATCTGTATGTGTGCATATGTATACCAAGTTCTCATTGGTTTCTCTTTTGTGTGAGACAGAATTGTAGGTCTTGTTCATCAGAAACACAGGCACCTTGTGCACCTAATAAGCTTAATGTGCTCATTTTTGTGTTATTTTCCCTAAGGAGGCTAACTCGAAGAATGCATGATATTGCCTTTGGTGTCACAATTTAAAATAGACAACTTTACTGACCAGGACATGTTTTGCTTACCTCTGACATGAAATTGCATGTCCATGCAGTAAGGAACTGACAGATAAAAGGTTCCACAGTACTTTAGACAAGACACTTCAGGGGCTGATGAGCAGCATCAGCTTATCTTGTTGTTTGAGACAATTTATTTCCATATCCTCTTAATTTATTTGATTCTGATGCTGCTTGATACGTTATCTATCGATAAAGTTGTATCTTCTGATTTTAATCTCAAGATGTCAACTAGCCTTTGTGAACCTGTAGTAACAGCAATATATAAAATCATATTTGTCAGCCTGATAAACCTCTAATGATAGATGAGGAATGTAGAGTTAGTGATCTGGCCAGTGTGTATAGTTCACAAATAATCTGAGTGAGCAATTTCTGCTAGTTGGGTTGTGTGTTTTGTAGCCTGAATAGCAAGTAGAACAAAGTCGTTACAGTGATGCCCCTAAACAGACATTCTTGAGGATTTAAGACATAGCAATTCTTATTATTTGGAAGAAATAATTTTCATTATTTGGAAGAAGTGCATGTCATGTCAGGTATCATGCAGCCTGACATGTCTGTTTTTTCTGATGTGCAGTAGTCATGTTATTTGTAAATTGAAATAGACCTGGCTACATCCAGTCAAATCATTAACCTTCAACATAATCATCAGAGGCTGCTCCTTTTGTTATGTTCTTTTCCAGTACGCTTCCTTCCTGCTGTTCTGGGAATCTTCACTTCATTGCTGCATGAACAGAAGAAATAGTCACAAGCCAGAAATGTATCAGCAGATTGAGCTGTAGCACTCAATAACACTGTCCAAAGCAGATTAGCTCTCAGCAGATGCTTTACAATAGTATTTACAGCAGCTTCAAGTAAGCGAAGGAAAGAAGCTTCCCTTATACAATGTTTTAGGTAAAAAATAATGCACCTCTCCATGGGAAATTAGTTTAGCTGTGCTCCCATCACTAGGTGAAAATTTCCTGCCTAAATAATCATACTAAGGTAGGGAGAGGCAGTGGAAAGAAATTTGTGTGCAGTAAGACTGTCACACAGTGATACCTGTTATGTTGTTACTTTCTTTTTGTTGCAAAATTATTTTGTGATTAAATAATCCGCAGAAGAAACAGGCCTTTGTCCCTAAGGCAAGTACACCGCAATTCCATAACTGCCATTTCTAAAGCATTTGGGTACAACAGGAATTTGAATTAAAATGTGTAATTTGAGTATGTGTTAGAAACTTCTAGTTAGTTTGCACATTTCTAGCAATATACACTTCTGTAGTCAAGCAGAGATTTCTGATAATATCCAGCTATAAATTACTGTCTTACAGCCCTTATGCCCTACAAAATTGCAGTATCAAAATTTAATAGGATTCTTATGATGTGAAAATACAGGAGCCTTCAAATTCACTCTAAGACCTGACTGTATATTAAAAGCTAATGGAAAGGAAAAAGTATTTCCTTTTATCTGGCTCTACCTTCAGTGCTTTGAAATTTAAGTATGAGACAATAATCTGAAATATTTTAAAGCATCAGCAACTGCAGTAGAATTTTACATTTGTCAAATCCTTTGTTGACATATTTAATAACATAATATATATTATACTATATAATGATATAATAATTGTCTGCCAAAACAGAATTAGAAAGACTTACTATATTCTGTGCTGATATGCCCTGTTGTTTTCCAGCTGCTATGTGCACTACTTTGACTGTAACTGAACTTCACCCGGGTGGTCTGCAATGTTGCATGACTCTGTGTATCTGCTATGGTAAAAATGGCACAATTACAACAGTGTTGAGACTTGCGTTCCACAGAGGGCCTTACAGGGGCTTCACCGCAGTGGCTTCTACCAGGGAGTAGTTTTACTTTTCACGTGTGTACAAACTCCATGCAATGTCGAATGTTATCTAGCTGATGTTCTAAAAAAGACTAGAAATACAGGTACAGAGTGTCTGCTAAAATCAACAGAAGATGCCTACATAGTCTGGAAAGCATGAACAGGCTTCAGGGTACCTCTGTGTAACAGGATGAGCAGTGACTCAGGATAAAGTTTGGAGGGTCTCGTGGAGTTAAGAGTAAAGAAATTCTTATGGAATTGGTGCATGTGTTTTGAATGGAGAGTGAGTAATTTTTCATATGCCAAATATGTTTTCTTAACTCTTCACAAGCAAAATTCAGATTGTTTAGGAATCCTTAGGAATGGTTGATAAGGAAGAGCATGTTGCAAGTATTGTGTCCTTAAGAAATGCAGGAGCCAGCCTTAATGAATGGAAGTTTTTCTCTCAGTATTGAGTAGAGTGACTTTGTCTTTTCCAGGGGCTTGGAAATTTTTTTTTTTCTTTTTGTTTGATTTTGCTGCCTCTTGAGGCATGTATCAACACTGAATTGACACAACTGCCTATTCTTTTTTTGGTAACGCTCTTGGTTAACTATAGTGCAAAATCTAGGATTTTATTAAAGGAAAACAAAAAATCTGTCACAGCTCTGAGTACCTGTTGATTTGAGAGTAACAGTACAATATTAATATAGGTGAGTTACCACAGAAGATTTCCCTGATTTAGTCCACTAGGATCTTCTGAAATAATGATCTCTCCTGGTAGGGCCTGTGTTCCCTGATATGGAAGGAGGGGAAGTCTTGACCCCAAATGCATGTCTCTTGTGGATCCAGAACAGACAGTAGGGTATTTGTTCAGGTATCTTGAGTCTTTACATGGGCTATGGGGTTTCTAAGTGCACTTTCTCATATCAAGTGCTGAACTCTTCATTTCCAACACTGATCCCCACCCCCTGTCTCTGGACCATAGGGCACTATGTATCAAGAACACACTCTTTTCTTAAGAGAATGAAGGTGAGCACTATGGTCGTGCTGAGTAGCTGTTCTGTGCCAGTGACTGAAGCTGTCAGATTAAAAACATGGGACAAAAAATAGAGGTATGACTACAAATACACAATTATGTATCTTCATTTCCCTGTAAATATGAATTTGCAAATATTTAAACAGTTCCTGCAATAAAAAATGTAGGGACTACCTAGATGTTATACTGAAAGAAACGCAGTACCTACGACTAAGTGGAGTCATTGTCAATTATTAAAATCAAACCAGTTATATGCAAATTTTTGCCAGGTATTTCTTATATAATTGCAGTTAGCAATCCTGTTCTCCTTGAGTTTCCTTCCTTGTGAAGGAAACTGTGGTCTCAGTCATAACTATGTGCTACAAATGTGGTATCAGATCTCTTCTTTATTAACTATCCTTGCGCTGTAGACAAATCAATTAAAAATATAATCTTTCCTTCTGATATGCAGGCAAATACCCTTTTGTAAGCTGTAAATACTGTTTAAAAATATATTTTCTAGAAATCTTTTTGGAGAAGCATTGAAATCAATGATGGTTACTCTTTTAGATTTTTGTTTTTTCTTGAAAATTAAAATTTCTTGGAACTATGAATTCATAGAAGTACACTTCACTTGCACTAAGCTGTTGTCCCCAGTGTATTTTGTTTCTGAACCCTTAGTCTTCTCAACTTTTTTACTGTTAAGAAGGTAATTAATATATGTTAATAAGTAATATGTAGGTTATTACGTTGTAGTGTGGCAGCAGTGGAGGAAAGGCTGTCATTTTTCTGAGAACCACTGTTGACTAGCACTGAAGAACGATAAGAGGAAGTATGTCAAATTAAGTGATTTGATGTATTATTTAATTTAAATCATTTTATCCCTGGAGGTAGGTAGTTGTCTTTTTCTGACAAGAACAGCTAGTCAGTACAATCACTTTCATTGATTTTACTTGGACACATCAATATGGCTTTGCTGAAACAAGCTAAATCTGCTTATTATCTTCTTTTGTTCTTTCCAGTTCATAACCCCAGGGGCAGCATTGTCCTGTTATCGTTTGATAAACCTTACCACATTATCCTTGAGGCTCTGAGCACTCTAGGCTCCGCTGTATCTACTAGCCTTGGATCTATTTATTGGAACACACATAAGCACACTGTACTCAGGGGTTGCTAACTGTCTCTTAGAGGTCGGTCCTCATCTGTCTATAAAAATATAGAACTACTCCTCTAATTTTGAAAACCACAGTTTCTCTCATATACCTTAATGGGGGTTTAAATTGTAATATTCCATTCATTTTGTGTACCTGATATTATGAGGATTTTAATATGCAATGTAAGATTATTATATCTGCTGTATTTTGAATTTAGAAAGCAAAAGGATGAATCTTGCTACAGCTGCACTCAGTAGAAGCTGCTCTGTTGAGTGTATGAACATAGGCAGCTCTGAGGGTGAAATGTTCATTAATATGCAAATAGAAACTGCTGGGAAGAAGGTATATTTCCAGGTATGCATGGTGGGTTTGGGACCCTGAAAAGCCTAGAGCTGTTCAAACAATGTTGTCCAAATGGCTTTGTTAGTTTTGTATACAGTTTGTATAGCCCTTTTACAGGGACAGACCCTTAGAATTGAAGTGTTAAAGTAATTTCAGCGTGTACTGCAGTGGCATGGATGTGTGCTTTTGCTAGAATCGTTGGGTATTTTGTGGGGTTCTGGCTTCTCTTACCTTAGATGCCAGATGATTTGGTTTTTATCACAACATAGTGGTTGCTCAGAAGTGTATTTCAAAATATTCACCACCTACCTTAGTATATTTTATTGTTTTTCTACACATTGATGTTTGAGTCATTGAATCTGAATTACAAATATGCCTAGTAGCTGTAATTTAATGAGCTTGTGTTCATTCTTGTTCATTGATCTCCTTATTCCTTAGAACCCTCACTACTTAGCTGTCAAGTTTAGAGCTTCAAGCAGCAGTGAGGTGTTGAGATTGCTTCATGGCAGTGACAGGTGTGTTCTCCCTCTGTAGTAGTAATTCACTGCTAAACTGCTGATGTTACAGGTTCAATCTGTGATGCTCAGGATGGGAGCAGATGTTAAGTATTCTTGCCACCTCAAGTCTTTAAAAGTCGATTTGTTAGTAGGAAGGCATACAGGGGGAAAAAAACCCCATACAAAACAACCCTAGCCAGCTCAGAGGAGAAACCAGAATGAGTTAATAAATGTAATCTATTTTAGTAAATAATAAATATGTTGAAAAGAGGAAATAAATTATGACAGGTGAAGAT
>VZZY01009886.1:0-131891 GCA_013400335.1 Eurystomus gularis | reverse complement strand
AGCGACCTTCCAGTACCTGAAAGAGGTCTATAGGAAGGCAGGAGGAGATCTGTTCTCGAGGGTCTGTAGCGACAGGACAAGGGGGAATGGTTTTAAACTAGAAAAGGGTAGATTTAGGTTAGACATTAGGAAAAAGTTGTTTAATATGAGGGTGGTTCAGCACTGGAACAGGTTGCCCAGAGAGGTGGTGGAGGCCCCATCCCTGGAGACGTTCAAGGTCAGGCTTGATGGGGCTCTGAGCAACCTGACCTAGTTAGAGATGTCCCTGCTTATTGTAGGGGGGTTGGACTAGGTGGCCTTTAGAGGTCTCTTCCAACCCAGTACATTCTATGACTCTCTGATTCTGTGAAATACAGTGCAGTTCACAGACAGCCTGTGTAATCCTTTTCCCTCATGTCCATGCCCTGGTCTCAGTCTCCTCATCAGTAAAGATCAAGATCTTTTCAGAGTTATCTCAGGTTTTTCATGACTGATAGAAGCGCAGGAGAGAAATTGAAAAACTGGATAGCCATACAGTGACCTGGAAGAGCAGCAAGTCCATTCAAATGGGGTGGTGGTACTCAGGCATTTAAGTAGAAGAGAAGGAGGAAATCTTCAGGGCTATTAGAGAAAGATCTGTATTTGAGCATGCATCATACAATGCTATAGCAGATTGCAGAGACTAGATCAAGCACAAGTGACTCACTGTTCGAAGATGTAAAGAGATAGGAGTTTCTTTTTTTTTAATGCATAAATAGTAAAGCGCTGAAATATTGCCGCTAGTGTATCTGCCCACTGTAAACCACAAAACTGCTGCATGTTTTGCATCAAGAAAAGAGAGACAGTTCTTGCTTCTGATGGTAACACACTTCCTAAAGTGAGGTTTTGCAACAAAAATATGTTGTATATGCAGATCCTTTAAGACTGTCCTGCCTTCTCAATTAATCACTTACCATTTCACCTGTATTCAGTCTCTGGGGAGACAGTCCGAAAGAAAGATTGTATCACTTTGGCCAGACAGTGAAATCTCTGTAAGCAGCCCCTTGCCTCTTTGACATCTCCTCTTAGATGTCTTGTCAGCGTCTCTGCCTCTGACATCTCTTTTAGATGTCTTTTGTAGTTGCTTTAAATGGAACATGGCCAAAAATTAAGTTCTCATCCTTTCCTATGTCCCTGTTACTGTTATCAACAGTGCTATTATCATCCCCGTCTCTCAGCAGCCGGTGTGTTCATAGTTACAGTTCTGAATGTTTTACTTGCCAGAATTTGTCTGGTCGGATCAACAGGGTTTTTGTCACTGCTCTAGAAGTAATTAGGAAGGACAGATTTCTCAGCCGGAGAGAGACACACAAAGAAATCTAGACCTGTGTTACAATCCATGAAGGTTACTGCTTTAAGAGACAAGATTTTAAGTAGAGTAGTAGAGCCAAACAGAGGGGGGAAAAAAAGAATATTTCTCTCAGTGCTGTTTTAATTTGTACTGAAACTATTAATAGCTGAGGCTTTTCTCATTTCCTGTATTTTTCACGGTGTTGTTGCTTTCTGCTTTAGCTTCCACCAGATTGAAATAAAGAGTTATTTGTTGTCTTTAGAAATGTCATTTATCCTGTATCACACTATTTGATTTCCTGGCACCTTTTGCTCGGCTCCAAGGTTCACAGTGTGGGTAATGTTGTGCCTCAGTGACCCCATCATATTGTAGTATGACACTGAAATTCTTTCAGGTACACATGAGAGGGAGAACTGCTAAAAGAGTTCGATGTTGCATTCTCCCACAAAGAGCACTCTGTATTTCAGCCAATCATTTATTTAACATTTGACAGCCTCCAAAAGGAAGGGAGGGTTTTCCATACACGTACATGCATTCTGGAAGGGAGAGAGTCAGCCTGTGTTACAGTCAGGCAGTCTACACATCCACCTCATTTGGCTGATTTCTGCTACTATTTAAACGATTTCAAAACCAACCCATACAAAAGTCCTACTTTCAGTCTGCTCTGCCTTTGAATGTATCTTTCAGGCTCCAGCATTCAGCCAGAAATCAATTATTCGCTGTCTTTAGAGAAGGTATCCCCCAGACTTTGCTTTTCTGAACCCAGGACAGGGTTGATGCCGTACTCTGCAATACAGTGGAGTTTGGGTCGCCTGGGACTTGGGACTGAGAGCTGGAAGGTCGGTGAGCAGGGAGCTTCAGCCTCACAAGCAAGATGCCCAGTGAGTTTCTGGGTGCTCCTCTATCAGGCAGTGCTGATGCACATGCTTTCTAGGTTACCCTAAAGCTTGTGTCCCTCCGAGTCCTCAGGCAATTTGAATGTTGTTCTTGGTGATTACCTTTCTGCTTATACTTCTGGCTGAACTCAAGTATCCTATTGCTGTTACCTACACCAAGATCACTTGAAGCTCCGCTGCCATCCTCTGATTTCACATCTGGAGGGGCACCCACCGGTGTGGTATTGCCAGCTGACTAGTGCAAAATAATGTTGTTTTCTGAGAGCAAGGAGCATCTCAATTAGCATCTCTTCTAAACTGCTGCCTCTGCTGCGGATTACCCCTGTGACCTTACTTTATTTTAATAATTTTATCTAAAATATATTCAAGTGGACATTTAAAGTTTGTCATCAGGAGCCCTTAATACTATTCTTAATACCCTATAAGGCATCAAGATCGTTACCGAGAGACTAAATATTAGCTTGCTGTATTTTTCTTCCATATAAGTCTTCTGCACTGATTTGACAATTTTGGTCATTTTGCATGTTTCTGCTTTTGAGTATCTCATGAATAATATGAGATTAAATAGCAAAACCAAATACAAATATAGCAAAATTTTGAATGTTGAATAGCTGAAGAAACAGCAGCCAAATTTGATTGAAGATACACTGTTTTCAAGAAAGTAGTTTAAAATATGAAAGATTTCTTTACCAACATGTATATTAAAATATGGCACTTAATTTCTAATTGTTTTGATTTCGATTAGAAATGCTAATGCAAATAAATTCAAGCTGAGAAAACATTTTTCAAAACTTGCAATTGAAAAGAAATCCACAACCATCACTGAATAGGATCTGGGAGAATTAATGAGATCATTCTTAAAGCACATTGAAAATGAAAAGCTGAACACAGTGCTGCCGAGTATTAGCACTATTCTTTTAAAACATGCAGTACAATATTCACTAGGTTTTAGAAATGTGGAGGGGAATTCTGATCATTTTTGTAAACTGATTTTATTATAGGGGCGTTTTACTATGAGATGATTTGTCTTGCTAGGAAAATACTCTTCTTTTTTTATCTTCAGTTTAGACTGAGGTGTAGCTTAGGAGATCTCAAGATTTTGGATTTTGGTTTCCTAGCACTAGCCAGGATAACTCTCCTCCCGGTCTCACAAGAAGAAGTGCCATATTGAGTGTTTGTGATGTGAAGTTTGAGAAGGCCATTATCAAACTCTGAAAAAAATTCTAAACTTCTGCTTTATAATAACTTTTTAATACAGTATCAGAAAGATGCAGAAGATCTGCCTGGAGACTGACATTTAGCTATTGTGCTCTTTTAAATTAAATGACAGCTCATACAGGCGTTCCAGGGCTAGGTGTAGAATCCTGTTATTTAAACATTGTCAAAGCTCAGGTTTAATTAACTCTAATTCAGCGTAGTTTCCCCATCCTTGCGTACTCTTTCTGTCTTTCTTTCACTTTCTCTCAGTCTTTTCTTTCTGCTGGCCTTGAAAGGCTTTGGAGTGCCTGTCAGGGTTACGGTGTGATTTCAGATGCCTTCGTGCCTGTTGCTGGGTGGAAAGAAAATTACATCCTGGCAGAGCAGCAACGGAGCATTTCATTGTCAGCTGGGAGATTCAGGTTGCAGGATAAAGCTGGAGCAGCAAGTCCCAGCCTGGCTGTGGCTCTCAATGTTTCACATGGTGCTTGCATGGTTTCTAAGGCAAATGGAGCCACGTTGATTCTCTGGTAAAATCACAGAGGGTGCGTTTGGACTTCCAGAGGCAGAGTGACCATGTTGTTTGTCAACTTCACCATCAAATGAGGTAGCAGAGGTTGTCCCGTGCCTGTCCTCGAAATGCCTTGAGAAGGGCTGTTGTCCCAGCAAGACTGGGGCTCTGGGGTAGCAGCACGTTGGGGATCACAGCCCAGCCATGGCAGAGGATGCGATCGGGCATGAGCTCCTAAGAAAATCAGCCGGCAGCGTGTGGCAGGGGATGGTGAAGCCATCAAGCGGTGGGGTGGTGTAACCACATAAAGAGATCAAAGTCTAAAGTTGCACTTCATTCAATGCTCATTCAAATTACTATTTTTTGTCAGAAGTAGTTCAGATTAAAGACAACCTTTCCTGAATGCTTTTAAATAAATGAGTTGCCTCCTATGCATACCTAGCTCTCTTTCTCCTCTTTCTGATGTTCTACTGTGGTTCCTCAGTCTCTGTGGATATACAAATTATTACTCCATTTCTTCAATGTGATTTTGGATGGCAAATATTTCTAGGTTCTGAATGGCAATTTTGTAATGAAAGTTGCGCTAGAATAGGCCAGGAACAAAACAATACCGGTTAAGGTTTGCCTTTATGTAGCTGCTAGTCAAAAGCAGTCATCCAGCCTTTCGGTTGTGACAGGTGACCACCTCAGTTATGCCCAGACCAGCATCTTAGTTGTCAAAAGTAAACCCTAAACTTCCTTATCTTTCTGTATGAATTCCCTTTTCCCTCTTTGCATTCAGTTCACGTGCTTCTTTTTTCAGAGCTTTCAGAGCTTTTATGGCCTCAGAAGCCTCTTCAGTTCCTCCCAGTGACTTCCCAAATAGTGAAAAAAAGTCACGTGCTGATTTTCCCCAGACCAGGAGACCTTTTTTGTCCCAGTCAGCTGCCAGCATACGCATGATGTCCTTCATGCCAGTGGCTCCAGTCCCAGGTGCTCCCCATCCACCGGGAGTGAGTGGGCAGCCCTCAGCAATCTCTGCCTTTCAGTGGGTGAGAGTCAACCCCACTGAATCAAAGGAGTTGAAAAATGCAGACGGCTAATCAAAGCTAATCAGCTAGCCTTCCTTTGTACTTAATAGAGAGAGATGGACAATCCTGGGGGAAACCCAACTGTGCTGAAACAGATGTCCAAGGAAGTGAGAAGACTCCCCTGGTGTCTGTCTGCAGAAGGAGCTTGGATAACGAAGTTAAGGCTAAATGCCTTTTACACAGCTAAGTGTAGATTTGATTAATTTCAGCCCAAAATATGTACCCCATGTAAAAGCACACAAATGTGTTTATCACAATTCAACTTTAATAAGCAGTATTTTGAGGAGAGCTCTCCCGTCCTCTGCCTGAGGGACCGGTGAGCACAAGGAAAGCAATCGCATCCTCAGCCGTCTGCTGCACGGCTATCAGAGGGGGACTGAAACAACTGCCAAAGCTGGCACATCAGAGATCTTCCTAGCACTTCCCAGCCTTGAGAAAAAGCAGCCTGCTCAGATGTTTTCTTTAAATATTTTGTAGATTTTCCAAGAATGCCTTACTTCTCATTTAAAAAAAAAAAAAAAAAAAAGGAATAAAGATTTTAATAAAGATAGCTTAGTTATTTTTCCATCACTCAAGGGTAGCTGTGATTCTTCTTATTAAAAACATTGATCCGCATAGGATACCATTAATCCCGGGAAGTAAGACTGAGTTAACAATGTGTATTGTCAGTGCATGTATATCTTATACATGAAGTTATAAACTTGAAAACAGGTATACAAAATAAATACTTAAACTGATAAAAGGGCAAGAGTTATGTTACTTTCCAGGCTAGTAGAAATGAATAGGCATGTACAATGCCTGTTCTCCTTTGCTGGTTTTTAAGTTATGAAAAGCACTTTGAAGCATAGTCTTGGTTTAATGCCATTTAGATTCCTCCCACAGTAATGTCAGCGCCTTTCGTGCCTGTGTGTCTACATAACGTGTTTCTAAAAAAGAAACTTACTTTGATTCTGGTTTAAAAAGTTTTGTGGTGTTACCATTATTCATGCAAACTCTACATTTTCTAAAGCTCCATGAAAAAAATGCATTTAAGGTTTATTGGTGAGGTTTCCACCAACCCATCATGGCCAATGCTTCAGGATATGTGTGGTGCTTTGCTTCAGATGCCAGAAGGATGATGTAGAGCGGTTAAAGGAGATTTTTAAGCTGGTGGGGCAAACCATGCTCTACTGTGCTGGGAGGGCTTTGTTGTCACAGATCCAAATGCAGCCATTGGGACAGCTAGAAGTCTTTCCTAAGAGGGACGAGCTATAAGCTTAAGCACAGCACCATCAGACTAATCTGTGTTTGGTCCTGAGCTAGCGATGCCCACACATCCCCGTGCTGTGTTGTGCTGGTTTTCTGTTGTGCCCTGAGTCCTTTCAAAACCCAGCATTGCTGCCCTGCACTCCCTTTTGTGGTCTGGAAGTACCTGATGAGGTGATGCAGGCATGAGCTTTGGGGCTGAGTACATCAGGAGCATCACATCATTCCGAGTATGAACCACATCTATCTATGAGGAGGAGAGGGGACGGTTTGCTTCATGAACTCAGTGCTTTGATTAATCTATTCAAATATTAATATGCCTGGTGAGGTAGACCAAAATATCCTCTGGATATATAAATATTCATATACTAACATCTGCCACAGCTGCATAGTTGTAATTCTGTTTTCAGGAGAGGAAAGAAGTGTCTTTGAGGAAGGTCCAATGTAGCAGAGGGTTTCTCTCTTCATACCTGTCACTTAGGAAGTTGTGTAATTTTTTAAATCTTTTATACTTGCATTATTTTAGAGTTAGCCTCGTCTACGAGGATTTAAGTCCAGCATGACAGCTACTAATGTTCCTGGGTCACTTTTAGTCTGTGTATGTGAGGTAGTATGTGCTTTTCACGACACAAACAACCTCCTTGATCATTTGCTGCCTGATTTCTGCCACTCTCACAGTCCTGAAACAACCCTGCTTTGCACATTTAATAGTGGCACTTGAGAACATGCCTTCCATTTGCTATGGCTTGGCACAGTCCTTTGAAACTCCAGGTCCTTTTCTTTTCTTTTTTTTTAAATTTATTTTCTTGCTTTATAATCTTACTTTACTTAGGGCTATCCTGCTGCAAGATGTCTTTTCGCTACTCCTAGCTTCACTTCTCTGAATTTTGTCTGTAAGTCTACTGGGACTTCTTCTTCCAAGAAAAAATGAAAACAACCCCAAAATATGATCAACAGCCTTGTTTGTCAGTAGATTCCATACAAATCTACAGCAGCTGTCTTGTTACATATTAAGAAAAAACAGAACTTTTTTTAAGTTCAACGTACGGGAAGTCTTTGTGGCTTTCTGATTTTTGGCATAGGGAAGGTACTGTTTCAGTGCGCCACCAAATACGAGTGTAGAGCAACCATATTTTCTTTCTGCTTTCAAAAGGCACTTGAAAAAGATTATTCTTCAAGTAGAGTCAAACTAAGTCATTTACCGAATGTCTTTTTCCCTTCTAGAAGCCCTATTCAGTACTCCACAGATGTTTTTAAAGGGTTATATTCAACTTTCTTATTTATAGATTGAATACTAAAGACCATGAAGGAACTGATTTGGGTTACTTTTTGGGTCCATCAACTACAGAAGAGAAAACCATAAGAATAACTAGAGTTCACACTTCCAGTTCTGAACTCTGACTTCTTTTACTTAAACCAGAATAAAAGATTGGTGTTAAATTATGTAAAATTTGTGTGATTAAGGCAAGAATTGCAAAAGGGGATGCCTTACTTCTGTGTGAAGTTGTCATTGCAGACCAAGCAGAGATTTAAAGCTCCAATGAATGGCTGTTTTACAGAGTAGGTACTTTCCTTCCAGCTTAATCTTTTTAACCTTTGACATTACTTAGATTAGTCAAAAGCAGTTTGACCCTATTATTTCAGGAGAAATAGTTGTTTTTCTTTATAACGTATTATAGATAGATTAATTTTTCAAGAGCTGTTAAGTCCCAGGCTCAAAAGTTACTTGAACATTTTGCAAAATTTAATCTAAATCTGCTGGGCTTTTTCCATTTCTTAGAGTTCTTGCAGATAAGGACCCCAGAGCTGCCGCTTCATCTTCAGTTTTATTTTGCACTTACAGCATTATGTATTTCTTTAAAAAGGTTGCAGCCTCCCCAAATTACACTTCAGTCTAGCAATTTAATGTCCTTAGGAATGCATCAAATTATCTTAATCACATTCTTCAATGATATATTGCCATCTTTAAAAAAATACTGCGAGGAGGAAATCACAAGTGTACAAGAGGGAGTTGAAGAATAAAGATGCAGCAGTTGAAGGAAAAAAAAAGGAAAACTAAACAAAACCCAAGACATAAGTTAGTCTGACTAGAAAATTAACATTAAGAAGTGTCAGGAAATCAAGCAACAACGCTCCTTTGATGGCATTGCAAGCGTCTGTGTAACTCGATGTATTTTACAGCACAGTAGTGGGAACCAAATTCTGTTCTCAGTTGAACTGGTGCGTTGGTTAGAACTGGTAAACACTTAGCATCTGTTAAAAAGGCTTTGTATCCATTTAACCCCACTAGTTACTGCACAGCCGTAACTGAGTTAAAGCAAGCTCTGATTATAGATAAGCACCTGCCACCTGATGTAGTAGTGGCAGTGGCTTCACTGAAATAAGTTGTCCTTGGAACTATTTTTTGCTGTAAGACACCATTTCAGTCAACGTTTTTTCCAAATTACATTAATTAGAAAAGTCACTTCACCGTCATTAACGACATACATATTTCCAGAATTCATTATGATGTTTCAAAATGTGTTTTCTATTTATCATCTGGTTTAATAAAATTTAAATAGCAAGTAGGTATGATAGTTCATTAAGATGTAAAGTGGTCAAATACTCTATTTTCACTTTAGAATGTCACGCTTTTAATTATGTTGTTGCTGTTTAGTACTGGAGAAACATCCTATTTTCTAGGTTAATGTTTCATATTTGCGTTATGATTAAACCAGTTTGACATTTTGAATAAAAATATACTAATTCGTTGCATTAATTAAAAATAATGACCTGGAAAAATGCTTCCAAACTAACCTCAAGACTTCAGCACCGTGATTGTCACTATTAATGGCATTTTATTATGCAACGCAAAAATGTATATACAAATGAAAAAAAGAAAATTAAGAACAATTTTCATTTTTAAAACCCTGTCGATGAAGTCTTCAGTACGCAGAAAGGGTCACAGATACTTAGGAAGACAAAACTAACTTTTGAAATATTGACATTTTGTGTGAAACGTAAAGGGCAGCTTTTGCACAGGTAGATATTTGTTCTTTTTAAATACATGTTAGCCTTCTGCTGCCGGAGCCGGGAGAGGGCAAGTATGCAAGAGGTGAAATCCCAAAGCCTTTGAAGTTTAAGGATAGATTTTTAATGAGTTTGTTCCCAGGTTTGTTCATTTGTAAATGTAAACTGCTAATACCATATAGTTAATTAGAAGTACCCCAATTTTCATAAATATGTATATGATAGATGAAAATTAATGGTCTAGAGAAATGAGACATGATAAACAAAATTATAATAATTATCTCTCCTGAAACCGGTACAGACACACAGCTCACGCTATTTAGAGACATCAGGTTCTACTCTGTATCATAGGGCAAAATATCATTGAAGACAAAGTAAATAATCACCGTTTGTTCCTGAAGAATGCAAAATAAAAATGACCACTGACAATAAACGGTGATTATTTCCTTTCCGGTTCTGTGTGTTTCTTTTTGGAGATGTCATCATGGAATTTGAGGCTACAAGAAAGCATCTGCTCTTTGAGAGGACCTCAAAGGCAGCCCTCTTCTCCAAATGAGTAGTAAGCCCTGTTTTAATGTGTCAGTAAAGTAGCTTATGGATGGACATCTGTTTCCATTTTAAATTCAGCACCCTAGATTATATTCTAGTTTCAGACCAAGGAACAAATCAATGGGGATACTAATGTGACTTTCGCTAAGTCCAGCGTACCAAAGAACGTTTCTTCATCATCTACGTCAGCGCATTTCTGATTTTTCATTGTGAGGCAGACAAATCAATTCTCACCAAGAATCTTCTATCTAAATACGATCCCATTATTTTGTTTGCCTAAAGCCGTAGCATGTCCCCTCTCCAGATCTGCACAGTTTCAACAACTTCTTTAAAGATACCTGTCAGCCCTTGATGTTTCTTACATTTCACTGTCTTTAACGCTCAGCTTCAAAACTGGAAACAGTTAATGTTTTACTCTATATCTGGCTTTTCAGAGCAGTGCAAGTGGCTTTATGGACCCCTGTCATCGTGCAGATGACTGTTGGGGAGCTATTGGTCCGGATATTTCAGTCATTAGCGAGAGAAGCTGCTAGTATCTTAAATTAAAATAGATCTTTGATTTCCCGCTAAGACTTCTAGAAAAGAAATTTACTTCAATTCTTCCGTAAAACTTTACAACTTTGTCTTCTCAGCGCAAACTGGAGCCCTGGTGAGGCTGTCATTTGAACTGAAGCTGTATTGCAGCCTCTTTTGTTCTCGCCTCGCCTTAGATGCCTGCTTGCTGCCTGCTGGCTTGCAGGAGAGAGCGGGGTGACTTGTGGTGACAGCTGTAAAGTTGCAGATGGGAGCAGAGAGAGGAAAAAAGCCCTTGTTCGGTTAGGAGGGGTTTTATATCTCTCTGTTTCCATAACTACACAGAAGGAGAAAAACATGCTTCTTTCATGCTTGTCTAGATTCAAAATTGCCTGTTGGCATCCTTTCATAGGTTCAGCACCTTTGCGGGTTGGTCTTAGTAGCATTTTTGGATTATGAAATGATTGTGAAATTTGTATATTGCCTTCACAGTTGAAATTTTGACTTAATCACCGTGTTTTCTGAGGTGTCTCTTTGTTTTCAATTGTATTTGAAATGTTTTAGCCCAGTCGTATCAACCATCTTCGTTATGTGAAAGCCATTCAACTCTCAAACTAGTCTTTATAAGCTTGCTTAATTCTTAGAGAGCCCATAAATTTTAATACTCATTAAATAAATCTTTGTCCTTTAATCTCAACAGACTTCTTAAAAGTGTGTTTGTTTGGTTTTTTTAATTCTGAGTTTGGTAAGGCAGCTACTTAAACCCTTGCTGATAACTTCTTCCACTATGAATATGAACAACATTTGCAGTTACAGGGTTTCTTACATTATCATCCAGTCACAGCTCATGTTTTCTTGCCATACTCTACATTCTCGCTATTCAGGCAACAAGGATACTTAGGAGGTGACTTTGCTGGGATTTATGCAAAAATGCTTAACATTAACAACAATACCTTCCCAAAAGTTTGTTTAAAAATAAAGATTTAAAAATCAAAGTTTACCCTATTAAGGGGAAACATGAGTTAGGCAGAAGCGAGGAGTACATTTTACAAAACATTTCCTAAGCAGCTGCATTACTGTCAGACTTTGAAAACTTCACAGTGCTTATAAAAGAAGAAAAAAAATCAATCTTAAAGTCTTTCACATCTTTAGGACAGTTAGAATCTAGAGATTTGAAAATGTTTAAGTAGGAAGATGTTCAAAGGAAATCTTACACAAATTGTGGCTTTTTTAACATATGATACCATGTTCCAAAAGTTCACAGGGCTCAAAAAATAGCTTATTTAACATTTTTTCCAAGTCTGTAGTCATTTATGATTCTTAGGTAAGTTATCAGCCTTGTATTTAACTACGAGGATTACTCCTGTAATTGTGAGTGGGCGTGAGTACAGCCGCCAACACGTGCTGAAGCTGTAGAGCAGGGAACCAGTTGCTGAAACAAAGTTGTTGGGTTGCAGACTACCCCAGAGGAGGGCATAGAGTTGACTGGCAGCATTTTCCCTTTTTTATTTTGCAATATTTAATTGCACTTGTCTGTTCTGATAGTGTGGTGAATCACTGAGACGCATTGTGGAGACACGGTCTATACCGAACGAACAGTTCCGTATCGTATGAGATGTCCGCTGTGCTTAGAGATGCTGCCACATGCTTTTAACCCAGAGCATGACATATGCCCAGTATTAAGCCATCTGCAGAGTACATAGGCCTAAGTACTTAGATTTAGTACTTTATTATTTATAGATTATGTATAATAGCTTCTGAAAGGCTGAGATTTCAAAGCCAAAGATTTGAGTTGGTTTTATTTGCTTTCATTAGGTGTCATATACTGCAGTATATGAATGCTAGAAAATAAGTGCGTTACCACTGGTCAGTAAAGATGGATTTATTTCAAAGAATTGTGTTGATTACATGTACACACATTTTAAGAAAAAACTAAGCCCTGCCCCTGTTGAAACTGAGCGCGCTGCCTTTGTTTACAGTGGGCAGAGGAACCCCCACCCCTTGATAATTAATGTATGTTAAGTGCTTTGAAGTCCTTGATTGTCAGGTGTTACACCTTACAGTTGTATTTACTTATATTTTTTCACTCTACTACATGCAATTCATCCTGGATGCGTCACTGATTTATTTTCAGGAACCTGTCTTTCCTTATTTTCTTATTTTGGAAAGCAGGCGCTTTGTTTGCCAGCCATACGTATGCACGCGGGTGTGACTGATGGCTCTTAATATAAAATTTGCAGCTTTTGTTCTTACACCACCAAAACTGGTCAGCGTTTGACATGTCGGGGAGCCTGTAGATTACACTACTGCTTTCACAGATGGGTGCTTCTTGTTCAAAGCCTTCAAAACTAGGAAACGTTTAGCTAATGCCTTGCACCACATAAAGAGATCAAAAAGGTCTAAAAGCTATCTGCTAGTCTTCTGCTACAAGCAATTAGGATAATACTGAATCCATCCCAGATCACATAGTAATAAATATTTCAGCCTTTCCTTAAGTGTGTATTGATATTCAGGGCTGCCTGCTGGTAAATAAAACAATCAGAACTAAATTTCTCTTTGAATCTGGGCTATTCTGCGTTTCCAGCGCTCATGGATTTTTTTCCCCTTTCTGTCTGTCTCTCTCTCTCTCATTTTGTCTCCAGAGAAAATTATTGTCTGCCTGGAAATCAAGTTACAGTGCTAACTGAAATAGTGGCATGTTATATATGGAACAGGGGGCCAGGCTGGCAATTTACTGGGATCCCCCGAGGTTTGTTTGCCTTGGCCAATATAGAACAGTCTGCAGCCAACTTTATATTTAATCAGGGCTGAATCCAGAAAAAAAAAAAATAAATAAACTAGATCCTGATATAGGAAGCTGCATCTTTATCTCAACATCTCTGTGGATATTTTTATGCTGGATCCTTTGGTCTTGCTTCTTGTCCTTACATGGCTCACTGTCTGTGTTGGAAAAGGAAAGAGATCATCAGATTGTGTCTGTATTTTTTCTCATTCTTTGCATCCATATATGTAATGTAAATGCAGTTCATTTTCAAAGCCAGTCACATATGCTCACTGTGCATTTGTAACCCTGTATGATTATAAATTAGCAGGCATGGATACCATAGAAAACATTACCTTATAAATATAAGCAGCGAAGGCATTCTAGCCCCCAAACTCCCTTTTAAAATGATTTTTTAGCATAACTGTGACACCGAAATCTCTCCAAAGTTGCTTTTTAAAGTAGATCTTCTAAAAACTAGGGATGTAGTTCATCTCTGAATATAGTCAGAAAATATGTTGAAATAGTTCTAAAGCCTAATATAGGAAAGTATCAGCTCTGTAATGTGTGAAGGCATCCCTGAGGTGCCTCCTAACATCAGTTCTAGTGATGGTAATAGCCTGAAAATTGGTTTCAAAATATGAAACCAAACATGACCTCACCGAGTTTTTAATATATTTAGAAAGACTCCATTTACGCATAGAGTTGTAGTTGTCGTCCTCAAGTGAGTAATCACCACAGATGACTTTGTTGACCCTTTCTCATCATAATAAGGTGAAAAGAATTTGTCGATGTGAACAACAAAAAATTATTTAGTGCAATGAGGCATCTCATTGCCAGCTATCCTTTGAGTAGAATTATCATGTACATATGTGTTGTTCTGTATGGGATTTTAAAATATTTTCCCACTCTCCTGCATCTGTTACTATTTTCTTTAGCAGCACAGGTGAATAACAATGTCAACAAGACTAAGATCTAGACAGGTTGGTCTACGCTACAAAGTCCTGCTGCCATAGCTCTATCAGCTCTGAGTATGACAACTTCACACCTCGCATTTCACATTGCTGTGCTGACAAAACCCAGCAGAAGATGACTCTCAATGCCTTTTGTTTAGAGGCTGGTGTAGCTGTGCCGGCAGTGATACCTCTCCATCAGCATATGCTCCATCTTCACTGGTGAGTGTAGCTGGGTAGCAGAGACTCTGTAGGGCTTGGCCTCGCTCAGCCTGTCCTGTGGGGCTGTGGTGCTCCTGGGTTCAGTATTGAACTTTTCTTAGATCGTTTTATCTGGCTTAAGGGCTTATGAGAGAAAAATGTTCAGAAGATGGCCACAAGGAGTCGAACATTTTCAGATGCCTTTGGAGCAGGATGACATCCTGTGGAAACTACATAATCAATACAGACTGGGAGAGGAGGGCTCGACACACCAGTATCATGCAGCAGTATTTTGCACCTCTATCCCAAGCCATCAACAGCTTTGGCACTTCACGGTGTTTCACCATTAGTCTTCCTTCCCTGTCATGTACAGCCAGAAGTGGGTGGGTTGTACATGAGACATGTTTCTGACTGACTACAGAGGCAACCCAGATAATGGGACATTTACTTTTTGGAGTCCAGGAAGGATACTGAAAATCACAAGACAGTATCTGAGATATCCTCATCTGTGAATGATTCCCACAAAGCTTTATTCATTCCCCTTTTCCTCTATTATTATTTTGTTTTAGACCAAAAGAGAATGAGGGACCTATTTCTTCACTGTGAGGGTGGTAAGGCACTGAAACAGGTTGTCTGGGTGGGCTGGTTGTGGATGCTCCATCCCTGGAGGTGTTCAAGGCCAGGCTGGATGGAGCCTTGAGCAACCTGGTCTAGTGGGAGGTGTCCCTGCCCATGGCAGGGTGGTTAGAACTAGATGATCTTTGAAGTCCCTTGCAACCCAAACAATTTTATGGTTCTGTGATTTCTTATCCTCGGTCATGAGTAGGAAGCTGTTCTCCAGGGGTGTGTACTTGTCTTCACAGCATGTGAAAGCTGCCATACATTTGTCAGGTGGGCAATAACTAGCTCCCTGCCTAATAGTCATGGGAGACCCTGAGGGATGATGTTCAGTGGTAGCTGGTCTGCAGAGTCAAGATGCCCCAGAGGAGTGGAGAACAGCCTCAGCCACTGCAACTCCAAGTGTGCCTGCGTAACTTCTTCAGACTGACTCATTAAGGCAACTAGATATTTAGTTACTGTCTCTCTGTAAAGCTGCTTCAAGCTACGTATCAACAGCATAAGGGTAGATGAAGCAGTTTATTGTGGCATTCTCCAGGCTTTGAGGTTCTCTGTGTGTCTGTGGGTGTGGCAGTGAGGACAAAGAGAGACTTGGAAAAAAATTGTTAATTCTTGTGTGGTTCAGTAGGATGGCTTCGCTGTGGTACACACTTTCCCATCACTTGTAACTCCAGCTGCTAGGTCTTTCGCTTCATAATCCAGTTTCCTGTAACTATACACGCTCTACCACTGTCTATCAAAATGAGCAAGTGCTGGCACTTAATGGTTAAAATGCTTGTTTTACATAACTAGAGCATAACCTTGGGAATTAATCTCCTTGCATGTTAAGGCAAGAAAGTAATTGGGTTTTCCTTCTAGTAACCTTTCCTGACTTTCCCACATTTTCTGTCCTGATCATGAAAGCATGAGGCTGTCTGGGCAAGCGCTGGTCTCTTCACAAGAATAATTAGTGATGTTTCATCAATTACCCTTTGCAGTTTTATAATACACTGGTTTTTCCAAACAATTTTTTTAAAATACTGTTTGTAAAAAATGTTCTCCCATATTTCACAGCTCATTATATTTTACCTCTTGTTGCTGCCTTTTAAAGCCTTATCTACTAGAATTTCAGTAAAGAGTTCTTCATTAGAAGTGGAAATAAACCTGAGAGCTTCCATTGTGCCACGGGAGTGTGCATTAGAGAGGATCTTTGACTGGGTATCCAGTCTCTGCTGTGCTTGAAATAAGAATAAATAAACTTGGGGAATAAGTTCCTTGTTCATTCTTATTTCTGATAGGAAGTAATTTTTAAAAGATTCACTGTACAACTTCTGTTCCCTTTACTTGATCTACACAATTACACAGATGTTCTTGGTCCTACATTTGATCCAAGGCTTGTGGGCCCTTCAGTTTAATTTGTAATTTGTCCATTAATTAAGAAGGAGAAAATGTAGTGTGATGGATGGAGCTGGGGACCAAGTATCAAAGCTTCTGAGTTCTTCTTGGCCCTGTTCCTGACCTGAGGAAAGTCACTCACACCTTCTGGCTCATATTGTCTCTGGGATTCTCAATATAATTATGTTTAAATGCCCCCAGGCAATGATATAAAGGCTGATGATGGCAAGATAGAAAGTGCTTCCTTTCACAAGCTCCATAGAGATGTTCAGTTGCAGGTTTCAGGTCACGTCCCCTTTAGGTTCTACCGCTATGTGGCTCCTGTAGTCATGGAAGAACATGGGGGTTATTATTGTATACTTTTTTCATGAAGAAACCATTCAACCAGCCTTTGACTGAGAATGATTTAGCATCAGGAATGATGAAGGAGACAGAAAGGGCTGGCTTGGTTTCTGCATCCTAATGCGTGTGTGCACCTGGGGCAGGAAGGAAAACCCTTGCCCTACGGATGCGAGAGCATTTGCTGGGATTCACTGAGGAGAGGGAGTATCAGTGCCCGTCCTGCTGAAACCTTGCACCATAACTACCCTTGCACTTCATTTTTACCTGGAACTCTTTAAAAAAATAAAAATCAAATGGGAAAAAAAGCATAGAAAAAACCCTTTGTAAGAACAAAGAAACTAGAGGAATAAATAACCACTAGGAAATTCCCAACACATCCCTTTCTGAAGGTTTCAGGAAATTCCATTTGTTGGAGAAATGCTGAAAATTAGAAGCTGCCCAGAAGAGGGACTAGCAGGAGACAGCTGAGATAATTTTTCACTGCCAGGACTGCACTGTGTTGTCTCTCCTTTTACAACTCATCGGCAGGCATTATTACCTGGTGAAAAAATTTGTTTTGCAACTCATCCCGAGTCCTCATAAATCATTAATGCCTGGCTAAGCACAGTGTGAGCATTACCAATATTCTCAGAGCGAGGGCCCGTTCTGACATAACCTTGTGTCCAATACTAATGCCTGCTAGTTATTTAGTAATACAAAGGAGCCTCAGCGAGGAAGATCGATGAATCAATGCAGTCTCCTGACTTCCTCCTCCTCTCCACCTGCCTCTTTTCTTTCTAGTTCAGAAACTGAGCTACAAAAACTACAGGGCTGTTCATAGTCATCTCTCTGTGGAGAGCACTATAACAAGTTAGGGGGACAAGGAAGGAATTATGGCCTCCAAGTGTTTATAGGATAAAGAGGAGCTTCAATTTCTGATTTGGGCTTATTCTGATTTCTGGGGTTTTATGAGCCAAATTGCACCAGACCTGTGTTTTCTTAATGAATGCGTGCAGTATAAAGCACACTGAAGTGTATAAAGAGCATAGATAGAAACTGTGCCCAGGAACTGCAGGACCAGTTGTAATTAAAGGGTGCTCACTAAAGTCCAACTAATCAGCTCATTACCTGAGGGAGCCATCTGGGGAGTTAGATGCTCAAACCAGCTCTCACAATACTGGACATATCACAGAGAGTATAACATCTGTAGGAGCAGTGGCTGAACTTTGTGTCTTGTTATTTGGCAGTCTTGGTCACAATCATGACCAGGGAGATGTTGGACGAAGGTTAGACTTGATGGGTCTTGATAGACTTGATAGGTCTTTTCTAACCTAAATGATTCTATGATTCTATGAGTTCAGGGATGGTCACTACCATCCTGCTTACCCTGAGCTCACCTCTGAAAACCCCCAACCCATTCAGAGTGCAACTAAACTCTGTTTCCTCTTCTCTCCTGGAGTGCAGGACCCTTCTATTTGTACACTTGTGCTCTTTGAACAATAAGAGCAATTGATCATGAGCTTTAAATGGAGGAAGTGGAATAAGGTGAGATGGAGATTGACCCCTTGTATAAGTGTTATCTTAAACTTGTATGACTTAATCTCAATTGGAGCCCTTGTCTTGAAAGGCTTCTGCACAGAATATTGTAAAGGGCTGCCACAGATACTAGAGAGAAGGATCTTGAATAGGAACTTAGGAAAAGTGCAGATGGCGATGGAGAACAGTAGTTGAGCAAATTTGAAACAGGGAAAGGGAAAACAGAAGTGAAATTAAGTAGGGAATAAGAGAGAATCAGAATGTTTAGAGGGAAAAGTAACTGTCTTTAAGGCATGAAATGATAGAAAATTATCAGGAGGAAAATGTAGCAACTATAAGTGAAAGTGGGGAAATGGACCAAGACAGAAAAAAAAAGTCATATGCGAAAAGGGGCAGAAAATTCACCTCCTTAAATATGAAGCTTAGAAAGGACCTGGTGCTCTGTGAAACCGGAGAACTTAGTCACTTTGACCCAGAGTCAGGTAGAACATCCCTTGTGCCCAAAGCATTCTTGGTCTTAAACTGAGGCCTGAATCATTCATGGCCGAGTCAGACTTCAGGCACCACACCTCCAGCTAAAGCCTGAAGCTTTCCTGCCAAAGAGTGAACATTCAGTTCCCATTTTAAGTTTTGCTCAAAATGTATCATTGCTCAGATGAATTTGTTAAAAATAGTCCCTGCTATAGCACCCACAGGACAGAGTGGTTTATTTTCCCCTATTATAGATCTGACACAAACCTGCTTATTCCTGTGCCCTCTCTAATGATCTGCTTGCTCTCTGGAGAGCACTGACCCATTTCAGCCCAGAATAATTAGCCTTTCAGACACTACAGTGTTTCCATTAAACAGACATAAATGTGCAAGGTGACATTTATTTACTTAGGCCTGAAAAATGTGCACCACGGATGTTGAGGCTTGGGAGAACTTCAGTTTGTTTTCATGCAACAGTTGTATATTTGCATGTTTTCATGTTGTTTAACCACTAGTGCTTCACTGAAAGGATTCCTGATGAGTTTTGTTGGGGAAGCAGGAGAACACAAAGATTATTTGGGTCTTCATTTCACCCTTTGGCGATGCTTCAGCGGCCCAGTGCCTGAGCCCAACAGTGGCCTTAAACACGGTTATAGTTACACGCTCTGCAGGCCCCTTTTACTTCGTGTAAGGAGGGACTCCATGTAAAGACCTGGTGTTGATTTACAGATCAGTCTGAAGAGGAAAGTGTTCAGGGTGTTACACTGAGAAAATGAGAACCTTGACCTATTGCAAACATAAAATAAAACCAAAGTCCTTTAGTATTTCAAATCAGCTCCTTTATCATCTTGATCACTGGCTTCTGAACCACCAGACTATTGCCCAGGTGAAAAGTGTATTATTCATCTTGATAGCCACTTTGGTCTGCAAAGTTGGAGGGGAGTCTTACCCTTAAAGTCCAGCCAGCATATAAAACATGTAGGTTGCTTAGTAGTTCACATGCACACATGAAGACATGACACGCTATTATTTCATGCTGTTAGTACCACTAGGCTTTATAAAAGGAGGCATCACGCAAGGTAGGTGCTTTACTGCAGGATGGAAACACTTTCATAGGTTATTTTAATCATTATGATTCTTTCATGATGTGTGAAAGTTGATTGTTGCTGTAAATGAAGCCATTGAAGGCGAAAAAATAAAAATGCTGTGATGATAAAAATCCTTGGAGTGCAAAAAATGGGAATTGCTATAAAAGGCAGTAATTTATTCTCTGCGTGAGATTATTTTTTATCATAAGGATGCTTTTAAGCTAATTCTGAAACATATACAATTGTAGTCTATATAGCTGTGGCATATTGCAGGATGCATTGATAATTTGGCTAATTTTTTATGCACTGTAATTTATATATTATTTAGAAGTACTGTTTTATTCTGTTAAGTGAGAGGCTTAACACATTCTTACTATGTTAAGGATAAGTTATTTTTGCAGGTCTTGTGGTTTTGTTATTTTGACCCATATCCAGTTCATATTGCATCATAATACCATATTTTTACTAATATTATTCTAGTATGTTCAAAACTTATTTGCATTTGGATAGAAATTCATTAGCTCTTGATTTTTATTATAACAAATTATTTTAACTTTTCTGTGATAATGCGTTCTCTGTGTTTCTGATTTGCTGATGCTGAAATATTTTGTTTTCATTTTTATCCCTTCCAAATTTAGGATTGTTTTTGCTTTTTTTCTGTATATATATTTCAGTTGTTTAGACCTACTGGTTCCTGCTTTTTTCTTTTTCTTTTTTGAATATGTTATGTTTGTAACTTCTGACTGTCTGTGTTGAGCCAGTCTTACCAACAAAAATATCAGTTGTTTCCTGTTTCTCTACTTCTTTACAAAAAAAAAATGAAAAGTAAAAAGTAAAAATAAAAAACTCTTAATGGGAACCCTGGCACTGTCTGTCTTCTCTGTTCTGCAGAAATGTTGAAGGAGTTGAACCAGCAACGCAGAGCGAAAGAGTTTACAGACCTGAAAATTATTGTTGAAGGCAAAGAGTTTGAAGTCCACCAAAATGTTCTAGCTTCCTGCAGCTTGTATTTCAAGGACCTGATTAAAAGGTTTGCCTTCCTTCCAGCTGTGATCTGCTCTGTTCTTTTGTAGGGCGCATTTGTGTCGCTTTTTTTTCCTCCCCTCTCTTGCAGGTTTATGAAGATTGAATCTCCTGTCACAGAGCCAGTAGCCATTCTTTCCACCTCCTCTGAATGTATTTCTAAACTGAGACTCAGACCCATTTGTTACACATCTGACTCGTACAGTGTAATTATTTCTGATGAGTAGAGGCCAGTTTGGGCTGAAGAAATTGTTTCACCACTGAGAGATCTAAGATTTAAACTCAACTACTAATGGTGATTCAGACCACAACTAGAAACTATTTCTGTCGATGTTTTCAAGGGACTCAGTCACATACGACAAAAGTCTGTCCTTCGGGCTACAATAAGCCATCAGCGTTCTGGTGAACAATGCTGAGACGTTGTGCTAATAAAGCATTTTCAGTATCATAATCCCTTCACCCTGAAGTCTTTGTTACATGCTTTTGTGTGGCTTTTATGGGCAAAGGGATTGATATTTTTATTATTTGGGGACTTTTCAAAGAAGAAAAGACAACTGATGAATTTCTCTATGAAAGATTGGAAATAAGACGATTTTCTGGTCAAAATGTAGCTCAGTCTGCATGTTAGACTTAAGGGTAGTTCTTTCCTACAAACACTCTAGCTTAGGTTAGGTACAATATGTACATTTTCTAAACATCATGTCTCCACCTTCGCATTTTCCCCCCTCTGTTTCTAGCTGATTGATTCTAAACAGTGCATGATAATCTTTTTTTTCCATTACATTGATTTTTCAATTTGTATGCTTCATATACTCGCATAGGAATAAATTGGTACTCTCATATTATTAGTAAGTTAGAGTAGCAAGTAGGGAGAAAAGAAACATGAGGATAACTTTCATTTTTCTCTCAATCATCAGCAAATTAATGCAGCTGCTGATTTTGCCTTGCAGTATTTTCCTGAGCAGACTGAGCCTGGACTGTGCTAAAAAAATGGGATTAAAGAACATTTTGCTTGCTTCAAATCCTGTATTTAAATTTTGCCAACTAACACACTAGTGACTGTATTTTATTTCAGGATGGCATATTGGCTGGTATCTCCTTTCAGTGTATTATGTCCTTTTGCACAAAGCTGGTTTTATAATTATGGATATATATTACATTTCTATGATATAACTGTGCTGACTGCCTTATCAATTATTCATAAAAAACATGTTGGCCTAGGAAGCATGTCTTTTCCCCTCTGTAAATCTAATGATTGCTAACTGTAGCTATGCCAGATCTCTCCTGTACTTTCTTTCTGTCTGCTCATTATCATTTAATTGTTAAGGCTACAGTATATGCTTTTTAGGGTGATAAGGGAAAGGGTGATAGGGGGAAAGAAAAATCTTAGAATCAACTTACAGAAATCCAATAACTGACTGGCCAAAGACTGTCATTTGGCTTTTGCTGCAAAGACATCTGCTTGTGTGCAGAAGTCACCAGGCAGCATCTATTTCTAGAAGCGCACTGAGGAATCTTGCTGCTTTATTATTCAGTTATCAAATGGAGATATACTTTAGATTGAACACCACTCTGATATGAACTCATTTAAAACAAAAAACAAAACAAAAAAATGCCCAAGCCTTTTAAAATGCTCTGTAAACAGACTATGAAAGCAAAACCCTACTTTTGAGCATTTATTGTCTTTCAGCTGCTCGCATAAGGCTCGCATGCAATGCAAAAAAAAAATAGTGCAAGGTTTAGCCCATTTGCCAGCCTCACCACTTTTTACTGTCTTTGACATCATCAGCAGCAATAAATATTCCAGAGGTCGATTTTTGTCCACAGTCAGGTCTCTCCATCCCAGTTGTCTTCCATATATAACCTCGGTCACACACATGTAACCTTGTTGAAGGCTAATGGAGTTGCACAGGTGTATCCAAGGCAAAAATACCCTTATTACTGATGATGATGCTTTAATAAGGAGAAATCCAGCTTGATGTCTGGTTGAGTTCGCAAAACTGTCAGGTGAGAAAAATAAATATTCACCTGTAAACTGAGCAAATGTGTCTGTGCGAGACAATAAACTCGGGGCTATGGGGTGGAATTTCTAAGGACTTGCTTTTATAGGATACTTGCAGTGTAAAACCTAGTCTTTTTAGAAACCCCATGAAGTCAATGAAAGTCAAGGACTTGAGTTGCGAGAGGCACTCAGTATTTTGTAGGATCATGCCCTTAATAATACAGAATCATTATGGTTCACGGAGTCAGTACATTTATAAATACAATACGTCTAGAATCCTCTCCTGATATTTGTTAGTAGCTCCTTTGAGTTAGTATTTAAAGCTTTATGTGATTTATATTGCACTGTTTGTGTTATTGTAGAAATCAAAACAAGAAATGGCAGGTTTTCTTAAAGAATAAAAGAGATCTCTTTATATTAAGTATAATATAAAGGCCATTTCAATCAGTACGTGCTAGGGTTAAACACTATTGCCATTCCAACCCAAGGCATTGATGGGTCACCGGAAATGTCAATGAATGATCTATTCATGAAGGTGCTCTGCGCATCCATATAAACGTAGAGAAAAATATCTTTTGGAGTATTTATTTCAGCTGTTCTTTGCCACAGGCTAGTTATTGTTAACCTCATGTTCTGCCATTGATTCCGCTGTGTGTTGGAGTTGGTATCTGATGGTAGAATAGCAAGTAGTGTCTCAAAAGAATAAAAGGCAAATGTTCAAAACCAAGTAAGATCAATTATCCCCTCATCAAAAAAAGCCCAGAATATAGACAAAAAGTGTAATAGAACTAGAGTTACTGCCCATCTTGAGGAAGACTATTTGATGAGAATTAGTCATAGCAGGAAAAAGAATGTTATTTTTATTGCGCTGTATTGAAAAGATGATAACCAGGTTTGATTGACCAAAACAATTCTAAAGTTACTTATTATTTATGAAACAATGTAATGAGACCACACTTTGAAAACCCCTTAGTTTCTCAGAAAATGGTTAATCCTGCAATGTGTCCTGCTGTGTCCTCATCCAGAAAAGTTCTTTTTCCGTGTGATTTTGTTTTCTATGAGCATGGCCCTTTTGAGGTTGGGTTAGTCCAGTCCTGAGCCTAAGCTCAGCACTGTACCAAGCACTGTGCTCTTGGAGGCGGGTTAAAGAGTCCCCACCAGGAGCTGTGCAGCACTCCAGCCTAAGCCAGGACTCGATCTTCATCTCCCTCCCAACAACAGCTGACCATAAAAAACAAGTTCTTTTCAGTGCAAAATCATCTGAGAAGGATTAGGTGCATTAGGAACAGCAGGTGTTAAATGTTCCTGACATCTGTTCCAGTTCCCTGTGCTCACTACTAAGGGAGAAAAGTGAGGTGCAGGGGAGGGAGGGGGATGTGTGCAGATGGGTGCGTGCCCAAGGCTGGTCCCACAGTAGGACATAATGCAGTAACCTCAGGGGCTGTAGGGCTGTGGCTAATAACCTCAGGAACCATTTTATACAATATTAAGCGTATTTGGGGAGTGCCAGGTTTCCTTAAGTTCTCTTCATAAAACTCTCTTTAAGGTATATTCTTTTTCAGGTGAATATTTGAGCCTACATTGTGACAGGTACGAGGTTGAGTACTTGGCCTTACAGCTTGCTCCCTCAGGCATAGAGCATATAGAGAAGTTGATGGACTTTATCTGCACTTAGGGAAATCATGTGGTTAGTCAGCTTCTTTGAACTGTGACCCATACAAGATTACTGCAGTGTAGGACTTCAGAAGAAAATGGATGATAAATAGCAGCTGGAATAGAGTTCTGTGCCCTAAATGCCACCTTACGTATTTTGAGTGCACCGCTAGCCATGGTTGCTTCTAGTCTGTCTGACTTTGGCCTCTAATTTGCACCTATATTTTAGGTACTTAAGAAATCAGCCTTCCCAAAGCAAGGGCCTAATTTATGGTACAGGCAATGAAGAGAAGCACCTTGAAGGCTTCCAGAAGGAGCCTTTTCTCCTAATTCAGATGCCCATGTGCAGGCAGGTAGGAAATCCCTCTGGAACATTGACAGGTGCTTGTCTCTCACTGTTAATCTACCAACATGTAGGCCCAAAGTTGCCAGCTAAGGCAGGTTTAGTCTAAGCTCGCCTTCTTGACTACTGCTATTGTCTGTAGTGAGGGAGATAGACCTCTCCAGGAGGCAAGTCCTCTCACCATAAAATAAGTGTATAAGATAAGAGGTGTAGGAGGAGGCCGTCACTCATTACTATTAAAGAGAGAGACGAGGTGATTTGCTTAGAGTATAAACTTATGATGGATGTTACAATGCTTCCTTCAGGGATCCAGCCTAAGCTGGTTGTCTAAGGTTCCTCTGCAGTGGTGAGGGAAAACAGGAATGTCCGTAGGGCAGTTCATCCCACTTAATGATAAATAGCATGAATTCCCTTCTCGAAGAGCTCATTCTTCATTGCCCAGAGAGAAAGGCCAGTCACCCAGCCCGAATCATAGCTGGCTAAAAGTTCATGAATGGTTCCTTCTGGAAACTAATGTTTGTCTCAGTGTCACATACGTATGGTTATATATGTACACGGGAAGAAAGAAATACGTCGGCATCTATTGAAAAAACCCATCTCCAAATTGCCCCTCTTGCAGAGCACGGAATTTCTTATTTAAACCATTCTTGGTTTGGGGGAGGAGAGAAATGGACTCAGTGTCTTTATATCTGTCCTAGAGGAAATGGTGGAAGATGTGTGTGTTCTGGAAGGAAGGATAGAATGGAAAATCCCATGAAGAGGCATCATTTTTTTCCAGCTGTATTTGTGATACAAATCCAGCTGCTGAATAAATGAACTGGTATTTCCATAACAAAGACAGTTTCACAGGAACATTTTAATTTGCTCCTTTCTTCTTCTTAACCCAACCCAAATGCTGGAATCTGTACCAAATATGACATTAATAATAGGAAGCACTTGACATAAAAGTCTCTTCTTGGCTGAAATGCTGACTTTCATAAGCAAACTTTAGTTCTGTTTCTGTGTGGTCAGTTACTAAAGATACACAGTCCCTGTCCTACAAGCTTTATCAAAAAGATATTGAAAATATTTGATTTTAATGATGCTTTCTAATCTTGAAGTCATCCTGGCTGCCTGACTCCACTAGCACAGAGCAGTAAGTCACATACACAGAGAGATTCCATCACGAGAAGCAAGCATTTTTGATGTAGCGTCATCTGGCAACGCTATATTCATCCTTTTCTGAAGGAGCAGAGCCAGTGACTTCATGGCCAAATTGCTTTTCCACAATGCCTTGCCTCTTTTTGCAAGTGCTCAGATCTTTTTTTATTTTATTTTTTTTCTGAAATAGGGTTGCAGATACTCTCCCAAGGGCTTGAAGGCAGAGCAGGAGGGCAGGAGAAGTAAAGCATTTAGGGTGAGAGGACCAAGTTCCTTTTGCTTTACGCCTACGCTGAAGACAGAGATGTCATTCTGCATTTTACACCATTGTGTGGAAAGGCAGCATTTGGATGCAAGACAGAGAAACCTGCCACTATCCATCTGAAACAGTCTGACAAAACTGCAAAAGCATTTAGGTGCCTGAAAAACAGACTGTCTGGTTCTTGTTTACGTTGTAAAAAGCCCAAAATGAGAAATAGCAGATGAAAGAGAAATCTACTCTTGGTGACCCCTTCGTGTTTTCTTGCTTATTAAGAACCTTGCTTTTAACTCCAGGAGAGGAGCAGGCAGCATTTCTACATCTGCATGCTCCAGCTCCATTGTAGAACAGAATGAGTGTGGAAACAAATTGTAACATTTCTTTGAAAACAGAGGAATAGGGAGTTAAAAATACAACGTTTGTTTCAGGTGCCAGGAGAGGTATATTGTGCCTAGACCTACAGCGCCGGTGGTTTCTGTTGAACCATTTAAAGGAATCTATGGGAATGGGAGTATAAAATATTTGTCACCCTTTACTGCCAGGGTGCAGGTGTAAATTTTGCCATGGGCAACATTTTTCTCTTAAATGAGTGCCTGATAATTGCTGTGTGTTGGACACAAAATACTGGCACGGGAAGCAGCTTTCTGCTTTTGGTGGCCCCTTTCCGTGAGCGCCCTTGCTCGCTTTGCCCGGCCGAGCAGCCGCCCTCCCACCCGCCTGGCCGAGCTGCCTGCTGGGCTTCAAATCCTGCAGCTGCCAGCCCTTGGAAAACATGTTTTCACCAAGCAAATATGTGTAGCCTTCTACAGAAATGAATTGCAGCTTACAAATATTCACTGGTGTTGCTGGGCTGCCGGGCTAAGGAACTGCCACCAAACCCATAGCAGGTGTCGAAACCTGGCGATTTCCAGCCTGGTGAGTGTGGCTGTGGGTGAGGAGAGTGAGTCCAGCTTGGGCTGGATACTGCTTTGAGAGAAGGGACAGGTTGATGTGCCCTGTTCTAAAGAGAAATTGTGGCAAGGAGGACAGAAATGCTCCTTTTCAAGCCTCAAGGTGCAGCACAGAAATAAAGCTTCTGCCTCGTAATGGCTGCAGAGGCACCGAGAAGAATCATTTAACCTCTCACTCCTTTCCCTCATTGACGGCATCTCTATTTACTGTAGTTTGGGCTTCTCGCACACATAATTTCTAGACACAACTACAAATCCTGCAAATCTTATCCAAGGAATGACAGACTAATCACTTCTATTGCTCCAGCTAGACCTATCTGCAAGCCGTGCAGCTGTCATACAACCGCTCGTAAGATGCCGGTGTGGGTGACCTGCCTATATTTACTTAGATCTCACAGCCCTGACTTTGTCGAAATTTAGGGGTGAAAGGGAACAGTTATCTAACGAGGTGCAGTTCAAGCTAAATGGATCAAAGACAACAAAAAAATCTTCCATGGCATAGAAGCCGGAGCCGTGTTCTTGAAAGCTATCATTTTTGGGCCACTTCCAAAGGCCAGTCTTGCCCTAAAACAAGGGTAATCTAATCTCCGAATCCAGTATGCTCACATGTAGCTCCGGGGATCAGCAGTTTGCTTCCTTTCATTTAAATCATCAAGGATTAGCCACTACAGGATTGGGATAATGAATTTGAACTAATATGACCAAGCTATGATCATATCAAATCCCAATCTCCTTCTTGCTTACGTAGTGCTAAGCTTTAGTGACTGAAATGCTCCAAGCAGTTCTGCAGAGTGGTGTGGGCAGGGATTGATGGCTTGAGAAGAGCTACCTGCCCTTTCCTGCATATACTGTGGCCATAGGTGTTGCAGTATATTACCTTTCATTTATGTCCAGAGCCCAGGCTGGCTCTACATATACCGTAGAAAAACACTAGCAACACCCTGTAGCTAAGTGAGAAGGAACCAGTGCCTGACAGAATTAATTCTAATTACTGAAATGCTGATTGGGATCTTTGGGCACTGCCATAATTGTAGTAGTAGTAATAAATAATAATTGTGGTTATCATTATTTTATTATTATTTTCCCTCTAGACATTGCAATGATGAGAAAGAGCCTTGGATAGACTTACCTAGATAATTACTTGTATAAATTTCACCACATTCCTAAGAAACAGATTTATTAGCTGCATGATGCCAGCTCTCTGCTAAACTGGTTTTTGATGGTGTAATAAATATCTTTAAAACAAATCAGATAGGAGTTCATTAAGTGAGCGAGCTTTAAGTTTGATGAGAATATTTTTTTCATTCTGTCTTTTTATTTTTCATCTTCCTTCCCATATAATCCCCAAAAACCTGCTTGCATCTTTTATTTACCTTTAACAAAGAGTAGCTCTGACCTCAGGCTGTTTTGCCACATATTTGCTGAATTAGGCTGCCAGAGATACTTGCAAACAAATTAGATCCTGCACTGTTAATAAGTTGGCCCAGTTTTTTTACCTCTCCACTACTCTCTACTGTGTGAGATTCAGTTTATTCTCAGTCCCTAGCAAAAGTCTAGGTCATGAAATGCTGTTCTTCCAAGGGCGCTCGCTATTCTCTTCTTCATTCGCTTGCGAGTCGTCTAAGCCAGCATCTTCAAACTCGTCATCTCCTTTCTTAAATCTCAGCGGGGAGTCAGATTTGTGCCTCCGACTGATCTCTGACACTATAGCGTTACAGGCTGCCGCTGATCCTGCGCCTTTAGAAATAGTCTTAACCGAGCAGTTAGATTGTGTTCCGTCGGTGAATAGCATTAAGGGTATATAGGAGACGTGGCTCTTTTGTTTGTTTTATTTTATTGTTGTCCGTGAACAAAAGCATTTGCTGTTAATCCCATTGCTCATCTTGGTTTGTAATGATCATTTCTGTTACCGTGAATTAGCAGGAGCTGCTAGTGCATGCCTGAGCTCACAGCCATTAATTTTCCTGATTTTCTTCTGATAGAGCAGGTGCAAACTGGCAGCATTTGACCCTAATAAGTTACACTAGTCTTGCCAAATTTTGTTTGCCTGGAACAAGGAGCATTATTTGTATCAACATCCTGGTAAAAAAGTGAGCAAATGGATTTGTTGGTCAGGTAAATTTTCATGACAAATTTGCCAGCCTGTGTTCAAACAATGTAATTTATTTAATCTTGTGATTTTATTAGTCCTTTATCGTAATCAGACAATAGCACCATTATGGTATATGTTTTCTTCTCTCATGAGACAGATGGATAGTGGCTGAGGCTCAAAGATAATATTTATCTACAAGATAGTATAACGAAGGCAGAGATTTGCAAGTTAATACATTTTCAGCTGATAAAATAATTCCAAAGGAGAAGCAATGCAAGGGTGTAATTTATTTTTTTTAAATCCTATTTAATAGAACATTCAGTGCCTTATGACATACATATTGCAATGATGTTGCTCTATAAATGTCCCTTCCTGTCATCATTTACATGATTGATTACCTTGCAGCTGCATAAACTTGAATAACTCAGTAAATAACCTGTAACCTCAGAACGCACATGCATCTTGGTGCGTGTGTCATGGAAATGTGTGTCGGTGTGTTTGGGCATCTATGCTTTTATATCTCATGAGTGTGTAATTATGATAAATCAAGCTCTTCGGTACGAAATACAGCTTTCCATGTAGAGTGCTGTGTCTGTTCTGTTCATAGCTGTAGGTTGGCTATAATATAATGAAGTCTCTTTGTTGCTTCTCCCAAGATAAATAGACATGTAGGTTTTGAACCATTAATAACTCTGAAGATGATGAAAAGTCAAATAGTGGGCAGTTAAAATGCAGCAACATCGCACTCTCTTCTTTGCCTGGAGTTTCAATGCTTTAAGGATTATGTTCTACAGTAAAACAAGATGTTCCGTCCAAATTGTATAGATTTGAACAGGAGTTTCTAATAAGCACATGGCTAACAGACTCTTAAGCCTCATGAGAAGCTTCCTATCTCAGTCTGGAGTCCTTTCTTTAGTAATCAAAATAATTTGTCAGAGGTAAAAAAACGTAGCTTCTCTTCACTTAAGTGCTTCATCTTGCCTAAAAATCTTGGATTTCTCATTTTCTCAAGACCAAAACACTGTCTGGGTAGCATTTAACTTGATCTTTTTTTGTCCTATCTATCTTGGTAGCAAATATTTGGCTCTGGTGGAATGGGAACACAATTAATATAGCGTAAACATGTATGTTCCTAATTATGATAGCAAGCCAGCAAGTCAAGCTGATGGGGCAGATCCTGGAAGGGCGTGAGGTGAAGAGAGCAGCAGGCAGCTGACCAGTGGGACAGGCCATTGCTTTGGTCCATGCAGGGAGGGATCAGTGCCAAAATATCAGCTACAGTCTGGGGTGGAGCTGGAGCCCCTGCCTGCATGCTGCAAGTGCCGTGGCTTCCCGTTATCTCAAACATGCATTTAGTGGAGATTATTCAGATTCCTGAGTTGTGTGAGATCCTGAGCAATAGATAGTCAAAGGTAGCAATTTTATTTTTTTTTTTTTTTACACTACCAGAATTCCTGTTCCTTAAAAAATAAATTCAGACTGCAATACGAACAATATTATGGAGCTAGCTGTTTGCCATTGTCTCCTGTTGGGAGAAGGAGGTAAGGTGGTAGGTTCTCTGTTCGCTTGTAGAAGCGATGGACCTTGGAGATGCAGAAAGAAAAGAACACATGCCAAGTCCCACATGTTCAGGGGAAGATCACAAATTATAATTCTAAATGTGTCTTTATTTTTAAAGATAATAATTTATTTCAGTGCCTTTTCAGAGCACAAAGCTTAAATATACATCATACCTTTGAGTCTGCGGCACAGTGAATCATATGGCTTCACATGTAAATAGGTGTCACAAGCTCTGTCAGTCCTCCTGTTCCCAACCAGGCAGCCTGGGAGGAAGCTGAACCAACTGTTCCTAAGCAGTAATGTACATTTACATAAAATGTTTCACATTTTTCATGTTTATTCCGTGCAGATGGCTCCATTTTGAACATCCAGAATTTGTTTTGACTTTGTGACTATAGCTTGTAAACAGAGAGTTGGCTGGCATCTGTCCTGGGTATAGGTAGCTTTTCGTATTTGATCTAAAATTGAGTGAGGCTGTAGCCAAACCATTAGTCAGTCAAAATAATGTCGCAAGCTGGTTAAAGGCATCGTATCCAAACCATGAGGGAAGCCTGAATTAGAGGCAGTAGCGCTGTCCATAAATTGACAAATTGATGCGCTCGTGGTGTTTCACTTACGCAGCTACTTTAGCCAGACTCTAAATGTGGCTTTGCAAATCCAGGCATCTCACTCTTAAATGTTTTGAACTGAATCACACAGAAGTTCTGCTAGATGAATGTGTTGGTACGAATAATGCAGGGAAGATGCATAGATATATTTATATTTATAAGTCAAGATGCAGAAAACCCAGTTGCATCGCTGTTAAGCATGAAAACGGTAGTGCTGATTCTTGTATTACATGTATGGAAATGATTTTCACGGACAAATGAATACCAAAATTGTATAGTTCTCTACTGCTTTTGTCGCTTCCACTCCTAAGTCTTGCAGATGAGATCTTAGGGTTATTTTTCCTGCTATCATTATTTAAATGTTTTAGCTCTTTTCTATATATTAGTTAACAGAAACGGACACCAATTTTGATTTGTTATTTAAGAGTGTAGTCAAGCCATCTTTTGCTTTAAAAGGTTCCCTGTCTTTGTCTTCTCTGGTTTAAGTAATTAAGTTGAAGGATAAGTAGCCAGAGTATGATCAAAGGCCTTGGCTTTATTTTGTTAGACCTAATTATTCCAGAGAATACAAAGTATTTTTCAGTAACTCCCCCCTTACCCATTCAGAGTGTATCTGTGCTTCCTGCTTATCTGCGCGTTCAGTTCTGCTTGCACGTTGCTCAGGTCTATCACCTTGCTGGAGAAATAACGTGATTTGTAAATCTGAAAGAATTCCCCAACAGCCACCATAAAATTAAGCTGTTAAAGAGCTGTTGGAGCTTGTTTAAATGTAGACCTAAACAAATCTCTTTGCTGTTTAGTTCAAGATAAATCTTTTTAAAAGTCCTGTTCTAAATCACTTCCCAATTTTAATGAGTTTATATATCAGCCTTTGCCAGATTTTTACTGTAGCTATTCTCTAAGATTACAGCCATGATAAAGTAAGAACTAAAATTGTTTATTATATATTATTCTTCAGAAGCAAAACTTTTTCCCCCAGAGGCTGTTGGGAGAGCTATTGATTTTCTGCCACAATGTGAAATGTGTGACCTTTATAATATGAGCAATGATTACAAAGCCAATAAAATGACATCATTCTGTTTAAACTTTAGAGTTCACAGGGCAAATAGCAGAATGTGCCACATTTAATGATGTCCATGGACGATAAGTGTAGGTTGCCTGGCTTCAAGTGAGACTGAAACACGAAGCAGGCAGGCTCTGAATTCCCAAAACACCCCGTGTTTGTGCCAGGAGTGGGGAACAGGTATGTACCAGGTAGAGCTGGGTCTTTTCCCAGCTCTTAAGGCAAGAAGTCAAAGCTTTTCTGAGAGTAGACTTTTCTAAGTGTTTGCATCTACTGATGCCACTGACAAAACTCCTCCTGGTGTGGTACAGGATGAGCTGTTTGGGGCATAGCTGTATATATTGATACAGATTTTCCCCAATCCACTGCATATGTATTGACAGGACTAAATTCTATTCTTGTAATACATCTTTAGCCGATTCATTGCAGTTCCTGTAGAACAGCTGAAAGACGGCTCTGTCCCAAATAGATGAAGTATAACTGCACAGAACATACTGATATTCTAATACGTGTGAAAACAAGGAACACAGAAAGCTTTAGTCAGAGTTGGAGGGAGAGACCACAACCAGATTCACTGAAGTGGTTTCAAGAAGAAATCTGTGGAATTTTCCACTTCAGTCTCATCAGTCTGTTTGCCCACATTATTTTTTCCTCTTCATTCAAACACTCATTTTTGATCCATTAGGACCTGTTCAAGCAATTCCCTGTCCATTCTCCAGCCTGTACCAAGCCAGATGCCCAGCATGGAAACCTGGGGAGCTGTCATTTCCCCGTGCAGGCTGAACCAAGCCCATGCTCGGTATTCGATCCAGCTAAACGTGGAGCCGAAGTGCTCGCTGCTGGGAAAGCGCAAGCAAAACAGCACAACACATTTGAGGCATCGCAGAGGAAGGAATAGGGATAATTTTCTTTCCCATTTCTGACTCATTGTGTAATATCAATAATCTCTGTAGCTTTGTATTATACTTGCCGTAAGTGGCTCTAGTGATTGATTAAACACCTTAGCTTTTCTTTGGCATTTAATCAATTGCAGCAGCAGTTTATTGCTTGGTGTATTACAAAGTAAAAGAGATTATTACTTAATTATTCTGAAAAATAGCAGCTTGCAGTTGTTGCTAACATAGGTATGTGTCTACGCTGACATTGGTGTCACATCATCCTTTCCTTTGTGCCTCCCGGTCTCTGCACTGAGCGAGAGCTTGCGATTCCCAGCGGGTCACACGCAGTCATCCCTGCAGCCATCGCCAGCACGGTGCAATTAGTGCCGTTAAATAAATAATTGCTTATGGCGGGGCTTCCCACAGTGCGAAGAGCCTGATCCTGTCACTTGCTGGGTACCTCCAAATCTCACTTAAAATTTTAGGCAATGTCCTTATTAACCAGCTCATGTGAATATGAACTCACTTTCAGGTACAAACGGATTCTGGAAACAATTCAGTGAGAATTACATCAGTGCCAGGAGGCATTTTGATAGCCCAGGGTGCAGCACTGGATGTGTGCGCAACTGGAGGTAAATCAGATACAGGGCATGTTATTGGTATGTGAGTGTGAGGAAGAAAAAAAATTAACATTTTGCAACATCCTCTTGAGGATCTAGGAAATGGCAACTCTTCTCTTTTGACACCTGAGTTTTTCTGCCTTGAGTGCAAAACTGAATCCAGATTCGAGAGTTCAGAAAGACTATTGCAGTGCGATAAAGCATCAGGATTCAGGGCAGTGTATACATCTGGGCATGTAGGGGTGCCATGGGTATTGTGATCAGTACATATTCTTACCCGTCTGCTTGTGGAATAGGATCTAACCCACCTGTATTCCCGTGCAAAGTGATAGTCCAATACTTAGAATTAAAAAATGGGTTTTAGTTCCTTGCTTTGCCCTGACTTTCTCTATGATCATAGGCAAGTGTTTTTGTCTCCTTGTGCCTCAGTTTCCTTTTGTGAATGGCAGTAACCATTGTTCACTACCTTAGAGGAACGTATGACAGTAAGGACTGCTAACTGCACCTCCACAGTTGGAGTGGATACCATCTAAATACCTTCAGTAGAAAAATGAAACCTTAATGCTGTGCCCTTGACTTTAACAGGGCTAGTCAATGGAAGACCAATGACAAAGTACCCACTGCAAATTTTAAGCGTTTCCCCAAATAATTTTAGAGGTTCTTGGGGTGGATGGGGTGGGGTGTCACAAGGAAAGAAAACTGAACCTCACATGTTTTTTTATTTTCCCTCCATTACGGTAGTAGAGGTTTGACCATCACCTTTCTAGGCAGCTTGGTGAATCCAAGAGGTTGATAGTGCTGTTGCTCGTGCTTAAAGCTGGCATTGCCTGTGAATAGTGATGCTTTGGCCAGTCCGTGTAAGTCACGCAGCATCGTATGCCGGTTTTGTGTCAACTGTGCAATGGCTTTTGCAAGTACTCCAGCAGAATTGGAGCGAGCAGACGTTGACTGTCCAGTGACTAGAAGTTCATGTTTCTTTGAGAAGATGCTGGATGGTCCTAACCATTAAAAGAGTTTATTTTCTTACTCCAACAGATTTCCCCTCCCCTCCTTGATGTTACCAAATTTATCATCACTTTTGTCTTTCAGGTGTAACCTGCCTTTAGTGTTGCAGACACATCAGCCAACCATGCATTAAGAACTGGGCCCATACTTTAATTCAGTATAATTTTCTTTTTGTCCAATAATTCACAAGCACTAATCCACACTTCAAATGCAGGAGATACTTTGATCCCCAAATTGTTCAGCACTTCACGCAGGAAAAACCGTAGGCCACAGTCATGAAACTCCCAGAGGATGGCTGCTGGCTTCCTGTGGCAGAGCTGGTTGTTGTTTTCCCCCCTCTCCCTTCTTTGCTCTAACCATTTTGTCTGTCTATCTTGTCTTGTATTCAGTTTTCAAAGCAATTGCCATGAAGGGCTTCCTTTTTTTAGTGCCTAAAAGGGAACAATAGATTTTTAGAATGAGCATATATACATTTTTATATGGCCATCTGTATATGCGTATCCTATCTATCATAGCTATACTTCAATATAACATGCTGAGAAGTTCCAGCTAAGCAGAATTAATATTTATTATTGTTATTTTTTATGAAAAGGTCTTTAAATGTACCCTTAAATGCACATGACATTTAAAATTATTCCAGTGCTGGATTCCTGAAAAAGTAGATGACCTTTTCTCTTGAAATTGGAGAGTGTTTTTTTCCTTAACAGTTACATTATGCACAGAAGATGAGATGTTAACCAAGATGTTAAAATGTATTGTTTCCCTTTGAAAGCTAATCCTGTTCCTCATTTTCATTAATGTTGGCTCATTCATTTTTCTTTTTCTTTCTTTTCCTTTTCTTTTGCAATTGTTTTTGCATGAAAATGCAGAGTAGCAACAAACAGATTTTTTGTAAGACTTGCTTTAAGACTCTTCTCTTTCAGATCCAGTTTTTAAGTTCAGTTATTTAAAAATTCATATTCTTCAGTTCCGTAAACAAAAATAATGGAGAAATATAATGAGGTGCAAAGCGATTTTCTAGCCCTCACTAATCAATAAATGCCAACAAAATGGGGATGGTGTAATGTCCATAATTTAATTGTCTGCTGTTACCAGGTCACCACGAGACAGTAGCAGAAGCGGGGAGAAGCTGGAATTGGCCATGTCCAACCTCACTGCAGATGTCCTGGAATTACTCCTGGAGTTTGTTTATACAGGTTCTTTGATCATAGATTCAGCCAATGCAAAAACCCTACTGGAAGCTGCCAGCAAGTTCCAGTTTCATACTTTCTGTAAAGTCTGCGTTTCATTTCTAGGTAAGAATCATTCCATCTAGTGAGGTTTTAAGATCTCATTTTAAGGTTTGTAAGCCTTCTAACAACTCTTTAGAGATAATTAGGAAGCCCAAGAATAAATAGAATAAATTTTTTAAAAGCAGTGTTTATTTGGGGTGAGATTTGAATTTAAAATGCTGACATGGTGGCCAATGGAAAATGATCTAGAGAAATGTAGCCTGTTGTTTGAATGGCAACTGCTTTCACATCTTGGATAGACTTTTTGGTGTGATGACATTTTGTCTCCTGGAGGTTGGTCACTGCACAGATACCAGGCTGTAACACAAAGGTTGCTTATAACTGTGACAGCAAGTATTGGGTGCTACAACAGGCCAGCTTGGTCAAGCATTGAAAGAGCTGGAGGTAGAATCCCACAGAGGAGTCAGGATCTGCAGCTTTCTTGCATCCATAAGAAAATATTTCGTGTCCCCAGTGTACGTGTAAACAATATCTGGTTGAACAAGGTAGAAATTGTTTCCACTGAGGGCGGTGAGACACTGGCAGAGGTTTCCCAGAGAGATGATTGATGCCCCATCCCCAGAAACATTTCAGGTCAAGTTGGACAGGGCTCTGAGCAACCTAATCTAATTGAAGATGTCTCTGTTCACTGCAGGGGGGATGGACTACGTGACCTTTAAAGGTCCCTTCCAACCTAAACCGTTCTATGATTCTGTGACTTCCCATGTCCAAGTTCCAAATACCTTTTTTGGACATCTGATTTCTGTTCCCTCAACTTGGTATGGGAGATGTCATTTTCTCTGGACCCCAAATGTATCTTCAACCCACATGAACTATCACAGAATTGTCTAGATTGGAAAAGACCTATACCTTCTTCTCATTTAAATTGACATCTAGAATTGCAGAGGGTGGAAGATGGGAGTTTAGAAAATTTGCAGTCATTAAAAAGAAAAAAAAAAAGAACTCAAATGAGTCCAGTTTATTGCTCTGTTAATTTTCACTGCTGAGCTGACCTGCTGGCAAGATGAGTGTCATGGCTGGGCTGGTACAAAGCAGGCATCGGTAAAGAATCTGCGGTATTGTATAATTCTCTTATTTCTAGTTTTTTATATGTTACTTGTTTAAAAGTCTGTTCTCCAATGTGTGGGTAATGGGGAAGTGAAATCTATGCTCTGCGGTCCCACTCTGTTGGTTGTGCAGCTGGAGTAAGGGTTCTGGCTCTGATATTGCCTTTCCCCAGCTTCCCTTCTTCACCTTTTAAAGTGGTTGGGTCTTACAGCCCTTCCAGGAACAGGAGATGTGTTTAAGTTGCACTATCTCTAAAGATTCAGCCACAAACCCAAAATACATTTATTTCATTAAAACAATGTGAGATTTCTCTTTTCCGATAGTTAATATTTGAAATCAGTGAACCGTGTTATGGTATGAAATAGTAGAGTTGGTTATAAGTTCAGTGATATATGGGGAGTCACTGGAATTTTGTGTTCTCATTTGGAGGATTCATGGAGTGTAATTGCTTATTTTTATTTATAGCTGTGACTGGATTGCTCTACAGAGATAGTAGAACATTTGCCATCTAAAAAGTTAAAAGAAAGGCATTTTTTCTTCTCTGTGATTGTGTTTTCTCTTTTCCTCCCAGCCACCTCTGCTCCCCACAAAGCAATAATATGGTAAAAATCAGGTTTTCTTCCCAGGGTTTCTGGAGGATTCACCAGTATTAACAGTGACTTCTTATCAGTGGCCATATCTAAATAGTGGGAGAAGTGGAAGGAAGTCCAAAGAAGTAAAAGCCCAAAATTAATAGGTCTGTTCAACACAGCACATCTCTGGGGAAATTTAGGTCATCCTTTTTCAGCCATGAAACTGCAGCAGTGTCTGAACTGGTTGACGTCCAGGCAGCTCTTGTGTCTCTATCCTGGGCCCCCCAGCAGCATTGGGCAGAGGCGCCCCAAATCTGCTTGCACTTTCTGCTGGAAACATGCTGCAAATGTGTCAGAGGATAATTATTTCATTTCAACAGGAGAATTCTCAACCAGCTTCACTGGGCTAATTATAGCCACGTTCTCTCTCTTCCCCACATGCTGTCTCCTCTGCTTTTGTCTAGACCATGAGAAATGACAACAGGTTTTTGCTGACTGATGCAACAATGCTGACAAGTTCATGCAGGTGCCATATGATAACTGGGCAAATGTTTGCAAACTGGTCAGGGCATCACAGGTATTTCCTCCATCCATATGGCTGAAGTCTTGAGGATTTTTTTTCGGTTTTTTTTTTTTAAACATATTTGTTTTGTGCTGTCATCACAGTCATGGCTCAGATTGGATTTCAAGTGATTCATCAGTATCACGGTTTGGATACGAGATGCAGGAACCCCCATCACAGGAGTGAAAAAATTTTGAGCTTGGTCTTCAGCCTGCTGCTGGTAAAATAAAAGTACTCTTCCTAAAGAAGTTGTTGGAACCTGTCAGATTCATGGAGCAGAAGAGGGAAGAGTTGAAGCCCTGGATTTTCTTAGTCTCCCGGGCAAAAGGCAAAAAGGCAAAGTTTGCAAAGAGTATGAGAGGGAGGTATGAGAAAAACTGAACAATGGACCACTGATGAGACCTGCAGAAATAAGCATATGCACCTGAGGGAAGAAAAGGCCTTCCTGACCCTTATTAATTCAAGAGAAAGTAGTATGGGTGATTTTTTGTTCATCAAGGATGAAGAAATTTGACCAGGTGGAGAGCCATGCTGGCCAGCACTGGAGAAACTGAAGCATCAACCATCTCTGGCGATAGGAGAAATGAGAAAATGCTCTCATGGGGGAAGTGAAATCTTTTGAACAATGAATGCATCTGGAGCTCTTCCACCTATCTCCCATCTTCACATGCTTTTCACACTAGTAGGAATACCTGAGGAATAAGATCCCCATCAGAATGTACAGAGTATGATGAGGAAATGCACATTTTATGCTAGTTTTAGTGGTATCCAAGTCATCATCGAGAAAGCATCTCTAAGTGAAAATACAGTACTTAACGCCCACAGAGGGGGCTTACATCAGCCACTGAGCTTCCATCATACTGTTACTGCAATCTTGCTGAGCAATCCTTCCTACATACCATCTATCTCTTACTTTATCTCCGGTTGTCCCAGTCCCAGAAGTGCGGTCTTTGCAGTCTGCCTGGCTGATTATTTCATGATGACTCTGCACAGGATCCCATTCCAAAATCACATCTAACACAAGTGGAGAAAACTGCCTGCTGATCTGCAATATTGTGGCATGCATAGAAACAAATACGCTTATCCAGCACTGTGTCAAACCAGTGAGAACCTACCAGATTACATCTGATATCCTCAGAGTCCACTCATAAGTCTGTTATGAACTGTCCTTGAGCATTGGGAATAGCTTAGTAGTCAGCAGTCATGTTCTGAATGGACTCAAGGTGAAACTCCACAAAAACATGTTGCTACAGGTCAAGTGTCACTGTGGCAAAACCAGCAATTATTGTAAACGTGTCAGCATCCGAACGAAAACAGCTCAGGAGCAGGTGGAGCAGACCTGGTCTTAGCTGTCTTTGTCATGTTGTGCCCCCAGATTGCAGTCAGTTGGGATGGGCTGTATGATATAGCAGAAGTCCTTAGCTAAGTGGTCCTGTAGACTCCCTTTATAGTCAATGAAGAGTAACATGCACAGTTATGCTCATCCAGAAATTGTTACCCACAATATTACCACATCAATCTGAAATATTACCAGATTGCTTCTTGGAATTGTTTGTTTATGAGTGTACAGCAGTACTGATGTGATTGCTCAGTTGCACTACAGAGTCAAACAAGATCGATCCTGCCCCCAGATTTTGAGTCAGAGGTGAAGAATGGAGGGTGCATTTTTTACTGTTCACAGGATAGAGATTTTCCATACCTCCTATAGCTGTTGCCCCAACCTCTGTGTTGCTCACCTGCAGTGAATCCCTCTAGCTTACATGCCAGCCCTGATCTTAAAAAGGCATCACTTTGCCCACCTTGCTGTGGTACCCAAAAAAGAAAAAGCGATGAAGTGCTTTTGATGAAGTGACTTGTGTCACCAGCCTTCTGAAAGTACTCCAGTCAGCATCTTCCTGGGACCCCTCTCTAGAGGGCCTTATGATACTTGCTGAATCTGATGGATAACATCATTTCTGTCTGCCACTGAGCAGTTTCTCAGGGAAGAGGGTGAGTAAAGCTCAAAGGGACAACATGTAGCTGCTTGGACACCAGTGTACCAGGCTGCGTCAGTCACCCAGCATTGTTAGAGGAAGAAAATCGGTCCAGATTAGAAGAAACCAGTCATGACCAGTGCTTTTTCTGCTTCACACCATGTGCAGACCCAGTCCCTTGAAGGCAAAGACTTGTTCTTGCAAGTCTTCTCCATCATGTGCTAATAAACAACGGCTTAATGAGTCAGACTTAATTATTACCTTGATTATAAAGCCTGTGAGGATAAGGTGGAGCGATGTCAGGATTGTCTTTGACTTGATAATTTGCCAAGTGATGATGAGAGTTTTGGGCTCTGTTAGATGACTGTTTTACCCCCAGCCGTATGTATACATAAAACTGTGCCAACAGACAGAACCAAGGAACCTGGAAGAGGGGTTTGGTTCTTTCTTTTTTTTTAGGAAAAGAAGAAATTTGGGGAGCTTTGTGCTTCATAGCTATCAGTTTGCAGCCTGTGTCTGGGCAGCCTCTGAGTGACAAAATCTACTGACAGCAAACAGTGCCGCTGCTCCAGTCTGCTTGAGGAAATGGGCTCCTTGGAGCCAGTACAATCAACAGATGCAGAATGAGATAACCTAGTTTCAAGATTGCTCGGTCTGTCAAAGAAAATAAAAAGAGTTAGGGAAACAAAACAAAACACAAAACTCCTAATCTCATGCCAGGTTAAAAAAAAAAAAAGTAGGTCATAATCCCATTTTGATAAGAGTCACGTGTAGATAGTGTGCAGGCTTTAAATCTGATGAAGGCAGAAGCTGGGTGTAGGGAAAATTCCCCGAGCATTTCCAGCAGAAGCAATCTGATGGGAGTTTTATTTGAAGGGATGTGGGGCTATCGCACATTCCTGTCCAGTGCTCTGAAATAGGATATGACACTGCCCAAATGTGATACACTTCTCCACTGACAGAGCAGAAGCCTGCCACTTGTGATCTATTGCAGTCTGTTTCTCTCTTATTTTTTTTCTCTTGGTTCTGTATCTCAGAAGAATATATTCTGCCTATTAGTAGCAGTTTGGTTAACAAAAGCTGAGAAGAATCTGAAAGTTCCTCTTATAAATGTCTGAAATTGGTGGGGGTTTCTTCAGAACAGCTGAAAAGGAAAAAAGTAGAGCGGAATGTATGGTGTAGCACACTTAACGCAGAGCTACACACTGTGCCGTTACTTCTGTTTGCTGGGTAGGAGATAATACTGTCTCCTCTGTGCATGATTTTCTTTGAAACCCACTACACAACATTTAACAGAAGGCGTTGGTATAATCTGTGTTTTGCATAAAGGATGTCATCACATTCAGCAGCAACAAAGTTCCTTTGAAAAAAAAAGAGGGGGGAGGATTTTTTTCCTTTTTTATTTGAAGTAGCTTAGTAGCTGAACAGGGCAAAAATTATCATAAAGCGACTGCAGCATCCTCAGAAATGTCCTTAGTGCTGTTTGCATTTATTCTTAAGTGTCTGCACTGGCGTTTACATCTTTGCTGTTTCTTAAAGCAACATTGTAGGCGGTAGAAATAGCAGCAGTCTCTTGGCTGGGTTCCCATCCCTTGGGAAGCCCCAGATACTATTATGTCAGAGTAGGTTTCCCCAGTGCCTTGTGAAGGCTTACACGAAATGCAGACTCAGAAAGTGCATTGCTCTCCCCATCCCAGGCTCAGTTGTTAGACGGACTTTGATTTTTATAGTCTAAACCCCAACCCCAAAGTAACCAGGGGTGCTGGTTCTGATGAACTCCCTGAAATTAATTAGGGTTGGAGGTTTGTCCGTGGCACTTGATTTTTTCATTATCTCGGTAAAAATGTGAATCTTACTTTTCGTGATTCTCACTTGCTTGTTTTTTTTTCCTCTGCTCCTTTTAGAAAAACAGTTGACTGCTAGCAACTGCTTAGGAATATTAGCCATGGCTGAAGCCATGCAGTGCACTGAACTATACAACATGGCCAAAGCATACGCCCTGCAAATTTTCCCAGAGGTGGCAAACCAAGAAGAGATCCTTAATATCTCAAAGGACGACTTCATTTCCTACATGTCCAATGACAGCCTGAACACCAAAGCGGAGGAGCTGGTGTATGAAACAGTGATAAAGTGGATTAAGAAGGACGCTGCAATCAGAGCTCAGGTAAAAATAATCTCAGCAGCCTCACTCTGCTCCATTTCCATGAATGCCTCTTTTAAAATAGAAACCATCCTCATGCAATTTTAAACATGAGGGTGCATAGAAGAGGGGATGGGCAGTTCAGATTAAAAAAAAAGAGAAAAGGAATGCAGGCTATGCACAAAATGTGTGTGATTCCAAAATCTGATCCCCATATCTGATGATTTAGATTCAAAATCTCCTTCATGACATGCATGGTACAAAGGTAGGACCTCAAGTTGTTGGCTGCAGGCTTGGTTAGAGATAAATTGGGAAGGATTAGAGTTGTGTGAGATGCTGCTTTAGGAAGGGGATGTGTTTTAGTAACAGTGGGAAATAAAAATCTATCAGAAAATCTGTATTTCCTTTAGTGCAGCATATTGAATGGGTATAACTCCAGTACATTAAAAAAAAGGTTCTGTATCTTTGCTGGCTGCTTAGATAACCCTTGGACATTATATATTTATTAGTTAGCCTTTCCTCAACCATCTGAGCATTGTCTCTGACCACCTCCTCTATGTGCCAGCAGTGCCATTTAGCATTGCCCAATATTATTATTGGTGTCATTCATTTACTGAAATGCTCCCTTTTTTGGCTCTCGCTGGCCTTGAAAAACACACTGTTTTATGGAATATTTCCCTGCTCGCTTGAAGTTTGATGACAGCACTCAGCTCTGTGCAGCTCTGAGCTCTGAACCTAATGGAACCTCGGGGATTATTCCCAGAGGCTGGAGGACGGGAGCCCTGCAGCAGGAACCTGTTTGCCTGGTGCAAACAGAAGGTGACACTCACCAGGTGGTCCTGGTTACGCTTTCAAAATTGGTGGTTTAAATATTTCCTTCTGCGCCCTGCTGCGGTGATGTTATGAATTTATCTTTTTAAGTGATGGTTTTTCTTGCCCCTGTCTCGCTGCCGCCACCACCACCTCCTCCTCTCTTCCTTTCATGTTGCGGTTGGGTTGGTTTTCTGGGGTTTTTTATTTCCAAGTTACCTTCCCCTCTGCCCTGCTTCTGCAGTGCCTTGGTAGTTTACGATGACAGTTTTATTTGCTTCTTGAAATTTCTCTGTGGTGCTTCGGTTTCACGCATTACTTTACAAGCACTTTTAATTTTTAATTTGTATTTACCAGAGATGAGGGTCTTGAATAAATTAATATTGAAGATACCAAGCAGATAACTATTTTCATGCCCTATCCTACCATGAAACTAGTTTCTCTGGATCGTAGCTCTCACTTTTTTTTGTACTCTGTGCGCTGTTTGATCTATTATAAAGCTCTTAGTTAAATAGGCACTTATTTTCTAGAAGTAGGAACTCATACTTGTCATGAAAAGTATAATCTTTACAATAATGACTTCTGCATTTTCAGAGCCCAGGAACAAATAGCTCTGATGGTGGATAGGAGGGAAGATAGACCTAAATAATCTTATTTCTGATAAAGATGATGAGTGAAAATTCAAGTTTGGTGTGCAGCAAGGCCTACCATGCCAGGAACTGCCCAAGCTCCCATGAGGTGCACAGTCTCCTCAGAGCTTTGCACAACTGGGTGACCATGGCAATACCAAACGTGGGAGGGACCTTCTTGCAGGAGCTGTGCAGGGAGATTTTGACTTTATTAAAGGTTTAGTGAGATGGATTTGCTCAACTCTCTTTAGACTCTTTGGGGTGTGGAACCAGCACGTGAAGGACACCAGTGCAGCAATGGACTGTTGCTTCTGTACCCAGCCAGTGGCATTGGTTGGGAGAGTTGCGTGAGAGGTGTAACCATTGATCGCAACAACCCCAAGACATCACTCCTGCTCTACTACACTCCTCAGGCAACTGGTCTGGTTCTATTCCTGTCTCCCAAAGGCAGTCTTGCCAATTAAATCTTTCAGGGCCTGGATTTCCAGGGCGCAAATTTTATCCATATCTCCCCTCTCCCCATCTCCCTTTGCCTGACAAGCCAGGCTCTATTGTCATGTTTTTATTTTCAATAGCTCCAACGGCAGGTGATTTAAATGCCTCTTTGGCAGCTTCTTCCAAGCGCTGAATTGGTGATTCTCCCAAAGGTGAATGTCTGGCACAAACAGGGAAAGATCTGTGCTCTTTGTCTCACCTGCATGTCCGTCTTCCCTGGCAAAGCCTGGCAGGGGCTTGCTCAGCAGAGGCATTCCTGCAGAGGAGCTTGAAGAAGGAGCCTTCTTTCTAAATCAGCACTCTCTGCCCCAGTGCAGCTGCAGCCCTTCAAACCTCCTTGCTTTATGTCACTCCAGAGTGCAAGCTTATGCCTGGGGACAGTAAATCTTGTGCTCCACACACCACAGCTCCTTGTGCCACTCTCTTATGACAACTTACCGGTCACTGCCTCCCCTCCTGTCCATAGCCCTTCCTGAGAGCCTCTGGGAAGGAGATTTTCAATAGAGCCTCCCATCCTCCTGGAAGGGGGTTGAGTTTTCTATCTTCCTGCTCTTCTTTGCCTTTCTAAAAGCTCTCCTTCAGGTATCTAATTGTTTCTGCTTTTTAAAATTCTTTCCCCACCAGGCTGGAGGGCAGTGGCAGGGAAGGAACCAGGATTTGCTTGCAAGGCAGGTTGAAAAGCTGTGCTCTAGCTGACTTGTAATTTTGAGGATTGTGCTTATATGAAGTCTTACAGTGCTTATAAAAGTGCTCTGTGGCATTACATAAAACAGTATCTGAACCTTGTAACAAAGAGGGAATAGCAGTGCTTTAAAGGTTGCTGATCCATCTACGGAAGACAGAAAGGCAGTTCAGATAATGACATATGTCTGAAGCTAGGATTTGGTAAATAACTGGATCCAGTGCGCTGGAGCAGCACGCCAGCTCGTATGGTAATGTTTGTGGAGCCATTTTAGTGCTGCTGGTAATGCAGTCACATAAAATCGACCGAACCAAAAGAAGCAACCTGTGATGGGAGGTCTGGGCCTGGTAGGTAATTTCCTGTACCAGCGGACACAGAGCACTGGTTGTAGGAGTCCTCTTGATGGCTCGTCACCGAGTGGAAAGCCTGCAGCCAACTGACACGCCTGGAAAAGCTGAATCTACTCGTTTTTTTCTATTTATTTCTCTTCCTGACTTATGGACAAGATTGTAGGGTTTATCCTAACAGTTATCCCCTTGATAAGCTTATTACAACTCTGGCGAAAGCATGCAAAAAATATATTGTATAATGGAGACTTTACTATCTGGAAACCAGCATGGTCTGAGCAGTCCAAACAAGCAAGGATTTCTACCTGGCCCCAAGCACTCTTCACCTGAGCACATCCTCCAGCTCTCTGCATGGCCTTGGGCAGGTTGTTTCACCTTTTTTGCCCCCATTTCTTCCACTGTAAGCAGGAGGGGAGTGATGCCTCCCACATGGGCTGTTGAGGGACCTGGGGGATAGCGAGCCATGCTGTCTGCCAGCACTGACAACTGCCAGAGCTCACAGAGCTGCAGTCGTGCCCGGCATCAGCGCGGGATGGGGAAGATGTGAAGTTGCTGGATGTGCAGCAATTTGCTGCCTCCCAGAGCACGGACGTACCAAAGCTCCCTGGAAACTTTCCCACCTTCTGCTCAGTCCAAAGTTGTATCTGTTTTCTCTGACATAAAAAAACATAGTAACATGTTTATTAATAACAGAAAGCCTGGGAAAACAAGACTCTCAGTTGTATTAAGCTTCACTCTCACCCTGAGGAGGGACAAGAAGTGAGGAAAGGACAAACATTTCAACAGGTTGCCCAGAGTAGTGCTGTAATTGAAGCAGGTACTGCAGCGATGAGTGACAGACGAGAGGCTCAGCAGAATGGCAGTCACCTCTTGTTGCGTTCTGTGAGGATATAATCATGTGCCCTTTTTCAAACCCTGTTTCAAATCATAGTACCCAGCAGCAAAATGAAATGTCTCCACTGTAAAGGCATTACCAAGCCTTCTATGAACTTGTGTCCTCAGAGGCAGATTTGTCTAAACAGCATCTGAGAACCAGAAATGCATAGACAAATTGAAGGTAATTTAGAGAAGAGCAACACAAATGATTAAAAGGCTGAAGGAACTGATGTGAGAAAAAAAAAAGATTAAAAGATGTGAATATGCATGAGTTGCCCTAATAACAACTAAAGAGGCATAAACGTCTACAAGTGTTTGAAGCCCCAAGGAGAGGAGTTGCCTGGAAGGATGCGAGGGGTGTAACAACAGTAAGGACGACAGGGATGAATTTGAGACTTGGCAAATGAGTCTGAGCAAACACAAAGTCCACCTGAAAGCCCTGTATCTGTCAGTGAGGGTACGGAATGGTGATAGAAGAAGAGGATTTATGTCAAAAATGCTACAAATGCCCATAAGCTATATTTTGGCTGTGACAAAGAATGGCAGTTCAGAGGCAAGATCCAACAGAGGAGAAGGGGTTGGTAACAGTGAGAGAGCAGATGGAAGATCCCTGGTCTGCAGTTAGGCTGTTGAGACGGTAGCACAGTTTGTCAGGCACATTTTAAAGAGTCTCCAAAGTTGTACAGAAGCATGGCTTGCTCCAAGAAAATGGAGAATCTGACAGGGAACAAGCACAATCCCAACTGCTTTGTGGTGACAAGGAGGTAATTATATATTCAGAAGCTGATACCCAGTACCGACATGTACAAATTACTTAAGTTCATCATAATAGGAAATTAATTGATCAATCAATGTACTTAAGGGCATTAAGCTTCAGGAAAGCAGTGCTGGAATAAGTATGAAAAGAGAGCTTCCAAGGGAGCCTAAGTGAATTAGGCACTAACACTCCATTACGGTTCAATTAGACTTCTTTGAAAAGCCCAAACTACCCTGATGCTTTGAAATCCATTTGTGGAAAGAGCAGACAAATTCAAAAAGATGCCATAATGCAAGTGCAAGAAGCTCCAATTTCTCTGAAAGTGAAAAACGCAAGGGATGAGCAGTAACCCCTGTGATTTCATAGGGACGGGCTGCTCAAAGAGCTCAGATTTAAATGAGGCTTTTGCAGACACGCTCAGAGCCTGTACAGGCTTACAGAAGGAGAAAAGGCAGCAGTAGGAACAGACTCAGCGCAGGAACATGCCCTTAGGTATATACTGGAGGACGAAACTGCATTAAATGAAAAGAAAAGAGGATGCAGGTGACATTAGCAGTTCCTTAAGTTCTCCCTGTACTAAATTTTTAAGGTTTTGTAAAGGAATCTACCCCTGACTGAAATTCTACTGAATTTTGTCTCCCAAGTTTAAATCAGTTCGAGTAGCTCCTTTGTCTCACAGTCTTCTCAGTCTTTTAATTTGGGGCTTTTCTAACGCATTTTCCTATTTTTTACAAAATATTTCTCTGCCGTTGCTGAAGCAACAGCCTTACAAAGACACACATCTGCCAGTAGCTCCTCACAGACGCTCACCTGCGTGATCTTGTGCTGCACATCGCCCCAGCAACATGGACCAACCTCCAGAAACAAAATTGTTTTACACCATAGGCAAGAAGTGTTTTGGGGAATTACTGCATATGAATGGTGTGTCAGTGTGTTGTAGGGACGGATGTATCAGGAGCTGACGCGGTTTCATGAAGCATCTTAGAAGCTTCATCCATTCTGTGGTTGCAGCGTGCTTTTGTGGTACATCTGTGTCCATACGGGTGCTTGAATAGATGACTGCCCATAAGTAAAAGAAATTCCACTCAGCTTTGTAGTAACCTTTGGGGTAGCTTAGGGGGTTTGTATGATAGAAGTTTGTTAGCAAGCTAGTGATTGTATGGTAAGACTGAAGGTTTTTTAAGCCTTAGTATGAGGTCAGTTGTGAGTATGACGGATCAACTGATTTACCTTCCTGCATATTTAAAAAACTGTCATCATAACACTGCTAGAAATACCTACCTGTGTGCTGCTTTGCAAACAGTTCGGAGAAGAGGACAGCAGTTCGCTTTACACGGCACTGATGACATTACAGTGTTTAGTCAGCTGTACTGCCATAAACATGTCATGTTGAAACCTTATTTCAGGAAGACAGAGGGGCTGCTCTTTCCTTCTTGCTAGGCGTGAGATTTATGCATGTGGCATCCTGCCACCGAGCCACCAGCTGAACCCAGCGCCTGCAAACCAGATTTTCTGCCACATGTTTATCGCATGATATTATGAGGCTGTCGGCTGACATGCTACCAAGCCTTTTGGTTTAATCTAAAGACGGCATTGCAATTCCAAGTCAATATGGGTGATTAATAAGTATACTGCGCACAGCAGGGAGCTCAGGTTGGGCTTGGACATTAAGTGTAGGAATGTGCAGGAGGTTACTGGAAACAAAACATGTCTTTGTAATACCCAAGAGTTAGATGTATCAAAGCAAGTACCCTCATAACCAAGCAGTGGAGCAGCACTATAAAAATCTAGCCAAAAAAGGCATGTTTCTGAGAATGGTAAAGCAGTGCATCAACAGCACTGGCTTCCCCACACCGTCCAGTTCCCTGATGGGCTTGTGCTTGGAAACTTGGAGCTGGCAATATTTTGAATATCAGGTTGGGTAACCTGCTGGGGAAGTCTGGGCCGGGCTGGTCATGGTTGCAGGGAGGGACTACTCATGTCACCTCTCCAGTGCACCTTCTTGTGTGGCCACCACACTGCATCCCCAGCTGTCACTGTCAGCACAGCAGTTCTCTAGCCACTGGATAGGTATTAGAGGCTAGTATCTGCTGTTTCAGGGAGCTTGGGTGATGTTTTTTAATTCGAGTGCCCTCTTCACGTTTGAAGGAGTTTTTTGCAGTAGGGAACTGATTCTGCTTCAGATCTGTCCCAGATGGCTTTCTCCATCTGAGGAGGTCCCTGCTGCAGCTCTCAGATCAGGCCAGTGCAAGCCTGAACCCAGGGTTTATGTGAGACGACATAAATCTCCTTCGTAGCTCTCAGATGAACCAAATATATTCATACTTCATAATGTTTTTAAAAACTCTTATTGGAATTATGTACAGAGAGCTGAAACAGCAGTTTATTGGAGCAAAACGCTATCGTAATGTGGGTAATCTAACTTCTATATTTGTATTTCTAGCTGAAGCCTGTTTCTTTAGGCAGATAGCACAAAGGGTCCTTTGTAGCAAGAACAGTAAACTAGCAAGACAGATATATTCTAAGGCATAAGGGAAACATTATTTTAACCTCTCTGGGCATTATTTCAAAAATGTTAAAAATCTTCAGAGCTTTCCAGTGTAGCATTTAAGGAGCTGGAAATTTGACTCTGTAGCAGTAAACATATTTCCTTTTAAAACTAACTGAGTACTGTTGTAGCCCAAGTCTGTGCAGGAGCACACTGAGTGTCCTTTTGGAGAATACCTGTGAGGATTTTACTGGATTAGAGATTTGAGAATAAAAAGATTATTTTTAATGTGATATTGAAGAGGGTTTTGTGACTGAGACTTAGAAGATATCAGAACAAAGCCCACTTGCAAGCAAGTGTTCATAATACCAATATAATTAGTAGGAGAAGAAATGTCACAAAAAGTTTAATAAAGTAAATGTCTTTACTCAAACTACCAGCCAGGAACAACAACAACAAAAAAACCCACATTCAACTATTTTGTAATCTAGTTTGCTCAAGCTCTGGCCTACCCACTGAGGTGGAAGTTACTTATGGATGAACAGATTGTTAGGGAGAGGCTTGAAAGAGTTAGCTTCGAGGTAGAGCAGATCATGTTGATTATATATTCCTCTCAGTCAGTGCTGACCCAATGATAGCATTTAGGCTTCCTCGTAGTGTAATCGCAACCTTCCAAGCACAGCGTCCAGGGCAAATGGACGTGAAAATTCCAACCAGAGGGGAGAATTAATCACCCTCTGGTTTGAGTTGACGTCTGGTTGTAGACAACTCAATATGGCATGGTCTGAGGAACATGGTCCCTTTCCCAGGAGCTGAAAGCTCACAGTTTTAGGCCAGAAAGGGACATTGATATTCTCTGTTTCCCCTGGTGCATGATACATCCTCTCCGCTCAGATTGCTCTGGGGACTGTGTTAAGTGTGTTAACTAAATCTCTATTAATTATAACATGAGTTTACACATGTCTAGCTGACAAGTAAACACTTGTTTGTATGTACCTATTTAGGTGTCTGAACCTGAAGCTGAATTTCTCCCCCGAAATGTTGAGGTAATTAAAGAAAGATAAGATCTCTTCAGATTTTCCTTTCCTGGTTTTTTATGAAACAAACAGGCATGTAGAAGACCCTGCTTTCAGTTCATCCACTGAAATCGGTTTCAGTGAAATAGGTGCCTTGAAGCAGGCCAGAGAGCACCTCTCAAGAGTCACTATTCTGCTGTGTCCCCAGTGACTGTCCAAAAAGCCTTTGCTCATGTGGTAGCAGTGCCCTGGCTCCTGCGGAATCACCCAAGCCACGCAGCATCCCCACTCAGCAAGGAATTCATGGACTAGATCCTCTGCTGGTACAAAACCCAGGCAGCTCCCTTCATCCAGTGGGAGATATGCTGAGGTTCGTGTCACCTGAAAAACCAGTCCTGATGGTGTTCAAAAACTTCCATAGCATTTTAAACAATAAATTCATTAGATTTTTTGCATAATGGTGTCCATTTTCAAGGGGCTGAGGCATGGTCTCCCATGTTTATGAGTTGATAACTCCTAATTTTAGGCCAGAAAGGGCATTAATATTCTCTGCTTCACTCTGGCATGTGATGCAGATTGTAGAGTAGTTGTAAGTGATTCCCAGCAAAGACCTGAGAAATATTTCTACTTGTCCAACCAGCGCCTGCAGCTGAGTAGCGAGAAGAAAACATCCTCAGAGATACAGACGCAAACCACAACTCCGGGGACCAGAGGTTGTTGTCTACTGAATTTGGCAATGTGCTCTGAGCAGATATTCTGCTGTTTTAATAAAAACCAGTAACATCAGTAGGTGTAGTGGATATTTCATACCTGTATAAGGAACAATGGAAAGACAAGAGAAAATGGAGAGCAAATAACAGATGGTAAGGAGGTTGAAATGCTTTACAGTGCTTATTCCAGTCTTAAATGAAAAGGATAATAGTAACAGGATATTTAGTACAATCATAGCTAACAGAACTAGGAAGCCTTCATAAAGGAGAATCTAAAAGAAAAAGGCTGCTGATTGCCTAAATCACTTGAATATTCTTAAATCAGTGAGGCTAAATGAAATTCACCCTTGACTATAGTGCTTAAAAGAGCTGGTGCAAAAAGCCGTTGGTTTAGAAAAGCCTCTCCTGTCTTCTAGAGACGCTGCGATGGTAGGTAGTCTCCAAATCCCTCGGTGAAAAACACTGCCATTGTATGTACCCTTCATGCTATCAGCACCAAGCCGGAGTCACAATGCACGCGGTTGTGCGCACACACAGAGCAGCTTTTTCTAGCTGTTCGAGCAAAGGCAAGAATAAGAGTAAAAAGTGACATCAGTTTTGATATGTGACATTAACTTTCAAGCTGATGAAAGGGAGCAACGTGTTCTAATTATTATTCCTGTTCAAAATAAGCCAAGAGCTCAGACAAAAGAGAAGAGAAAAGGTGGGGGGGGAATCCAGGAGAGAAACAGAATCGCATTTTCTCACTTTTCTAATTAAAGCAAGGTGGGCGAGGGAGAGGGAGAGCTCGTCATGCTCAGGCAGCGGTGCTGCCCCATTTATTCTGGGAAAGGTGAGAGATGGAGGCAGTCGCTCCACCGGGCCCATGGGGATTGTCTGTCCCTGCCGGAGGGGAGCTCCCTTCCCAGTGCTAATTCACACTCAAATTCAGGACATCATGGTGCCTGTCGAACTCCGTGTCCTAATTTAGTGGCACAACTGTTTGCGACGCTGTTTTGCATTGCTTCGTGGTACGGCCACTTCCAGTGCAGATCTGCCTTAGGAGCATCGGGTGCAGCCCTGGCGTGTCCCACTGCTCCGAGTGAACGTGCTGGCTCCGCTATACGCTCCATATATTTTATAACTTTATTTAAACTGCCCTTTAGCGTCTCGTACTGCTTCCTGAGCAGCCTGTGGTGGGGATTAACCTCCCCCATGGGGGTTGTCTCACTTGTCCCCGGTGTACCTGCTATCTGCATTATTCCCATGTCCCGATGCCACATTTTGTCTTGGCTCCCATGTAAGGTTAAACGCCCCCAACCTTCTTAAAAAAAGCACTTCCTGAAATCAGAGCTTTGCCACCCACTGCCATATGTCCACTGCTCCCTCTGCTACAAGGTACCGTTTAATGACATTAAGATATCTGCAGCCAAGTGCCTGACATTTGTGACTCCAGGGAAGGGGAGCAGCCATTTTACCTCCTCGAAAGCGCCTTAGAAGTGGATTTCAGCAAGGGAATAGAGAGGAGTGTCTTCTTCTCTGTTTTGGAGGCTGATGAAGTGATCTTGAGCCCTACTTGGCCCTGTGCTGTGCCAGAGGTAGTAGCGAGGATCCACGCACCCACCACTCATGGGATTTTTTTCCAGAAGGTGAACCCTGTCATTTTCTGTGCCTTTTGCATACTTCTCTTTTTTCATCCACAAGCAACTGCAGGGTGACCAGATCAAAGCTCTGGGCTGTACCTAAAATTGCTGGCCCTGGTTTCAATAAGGGCTGGTGAGTAGGGGGCTGGGAGTCAGCTTGAGATCCTGCTGCCATTGGGGTTCAGCTCCCTGCAGGGAGTCACATCCTCGCTTTGACTGAGCTTCCTCCAGACTGGCACGGTTCTCTGGCAGGAGACTCCTGTGAATTGCTGTTGGGATGAGAAATCTTCTGTTTTTCTGCTAAATTAAGCCTGTTTCTTCAATTTGGGCGGAAAGAAGAAGCCCTGGAAATAGTTGTGGGTATCATTGCATCCTCACCTGCCTGACCAGCCCATTAGCTGGCTCAGGCCACATCTCTGCCGTCCAGTCTCGCTGTGCCCATGCCCCTGTCCCATTCCCATCCCTGCTCCTGCTGTGACCTGGCTCTCAGGCGCTGGAGGGACAGGCATGCAGCTGAAAAAGAAAGTGAGAGACGAGTAACTTCTGGAAAACTGGAGGCATCTGCAGGGCAGCAGATGCTGCTGGTGCCCAGTGTTTCTCAGGACCAGTCTCACGGACCTCAGGAATATTTATTTGCCTCCTGGCCTCAATCCCAGTTGGGATTTTTGGATGCTGCTCCTATATGAATATTTATTACAACAGATTATTATCTTTTCCTGATGTGCACCCCTCAGTTTGTAGCCTGTTTGTGTGCATTGCTTCTTGAGAATGTTTTCCTATTAGTCTGCTTCTCACTATACTCCTGTGCTATGTTATGATATAACCAATTATATATAAAAAAAATAATCTGGAGATGGACTCTTCGTTTTTCGATTGCAGTTTTCTCTCTTGGGGTTTTGTTCTCCTTTAAGCTGTGTTCAGTGACAGACAGCTTCATTTGCTCGGGTGTTCTATGCCCTCCGAGGTTTAATGTATTTATTTAGCAGATGAAACTTACTGTCAGTATTTGTATAGCACCCTCTGGAGTCTGACTTCCCCAAATCTAGAGCTACATTATTTGTTTCACCAACAAATAAACCCTATTAATTAAAAGATTTTTAGCAAATTGGCTGATAGTACTCAGTCTCTGCCATAGCAGTTGTTGATACCCGCCCTATTAACCAGCTTTTGTTTCACATTTGTAGTGCCAAAAAAGACTTTATTTATTTTCTTTTTACAGTGCAACAGCCACACTCACATTTCAAGGTTAAGTCTGAAAACTCGAAAGCTTGCTCCGTGTCTCCAGTGCACAGGGTGTTATATTCAGTCTGAGTTCTGAATGAGCTTTTATTTTAAAAAAATCTCTCCATACAGTGCTATATAACAAGAGTTGCCAACTTTTGAAGATTATTTTCACTCTCCTGGGACCAAAACCAGCCTGGGTTGAGAAGCACTGAGGGCTGTGTTGTCTCTGTCCCACCAGACCGCCAGGCAGGGCTTGTGTGCAGCATCCATGACAAGCATCTTTCCAGGTTGGGTAGCAGGGGATGGTTTGCAGGGAAGGAAGCGGAGATGTCGAGCAGCTGATCTCTTGCACAAAGGCTGCAGGGTGTTGTTATTTCCCCCTCTCACAGTACGCCGCGGAGCTGCTGGCAGTGGTGCGCCTCCCCTTCATCCATCCCAGCTATCTGCTGAATGTTGTTGACAACGAGGAGTTGATAAAGTCTTCGGAGGCTTGCCGGGACCTAGTGAATGAAGCTAAACGTTATCACATGCTGCCGCACGCCCGACAAGAGATGCAGACACCAAGGACCCGGCCCAGGCTCTCTGCAGGTAAAGCAAAACGTCCTTCAACACCAGCTCCCTGGTCCAGCAGTTCCTGGGCATGCCCTGGGATGAGGCATGGGCCTCAGCTCCATCCCTTGGCTCCTTCTGGGAGCTTAGTGGTATTTCAAGCTCTGTTTCCAATTTCTACTTTGCTCAAGCAGTCAGATGAGGATGTTTAGATGTATGCTCCTGAAACAAGTTTGAAAAGCAGCCTAATTTTTAGGAATTTCTGTCTTTGTTAGAGACCATGTTGTTGCCCCGTTGTCCTGAAAGGGAGCCCCTTGTCATTTGTGCCTCATTTTCTCTAGCTTCAAAAATAGGTGAAAAATTTGCTGCTTTGCCATTCAGTGTTTTGTGGGGAGGATCTGGCTAATAGTCATAAAACAGCTTCATTTTTACAGCCCTGTATGAAATAATGCATATTCTTTTCATATGATAAGTCTTACAGTACCAGTTCAGGCTGCTACCTCCAAAACAAATGGATCACGTGTGATATATTCCCTTTTAGAAACCCAGCTGCTATGGAGAACCATGTCTCTTCAAGAAGTTTCTCACCTGAGAAACACATGCATTTTCATTTTTGGAAAAATACATGAAAAACCCCCAAGAGCCCAACTTGCCAGCATAGCCCATATCATGGTAATGGCAGAAATATCCTAAATATTTGCTGAACAGAGTGGTGCAAATATTGTGTAGGAAAACTGCATCCAGGAAGGAGTGAGATGAAACAGGTGAATTGTTTTAACATGCTGCCTGTACTTCTGCCTCCCGTAAGTATAATCAAAAAGCCAGGCAAAACTTTCTGTCGCTGCCGCTAATGCTAATGCGGCGCGGAGCTGGCATATCAAACCACGGCATTTGCAGCTTCTGGAGACTGCCTCATCAAGGCACCTTTCAGAACGATGAAGTGTAGAGGACTTTCAATAACAATCTATCCTAAAAAGTCTTTCATTGAAGACAACTAATGGTGTGATGTTTGAAGGGATTTTTGAAAAGTGCTTATTTTATGTGTATAAAATTGTAGGTGTAATGTGATCCATTTCCAGAAGCTTGTTGATGAGGGAAAAGTGATTCTCTCAGGGTAAGAGAGGGTGATTATAGTTTTTTAGGTCAGAGTCTAATTATATAGAGTCATGTTATTTTGCATATCAACGGCATTCATGCAGGCACAAAGGATCTCGAAACACCCTTTGTGGACTTGCTGCAGCCTGTCACATGCCCTCTCGAGGTCATTGATTATAATCAAGTTATGTCTTGCACAGGTGATTAGATTTTCTGGTATGGCACAAAAATAATGATCTCTTGTTACTGAGAAATATTTATTTTAAACTGTGCAGCACTTTAACTTAATAACTTTTAAGAGAGTAACCTTGCTTGAATGACACGAATATATTTTTTTGAAAACGCTAATGAAGAATGGCGATAATCCATTACTCTGAAGACACGTTTCTCTCCGCTGCAGCTCCCAATCTCTCTTGCTGGCAATCTGACTTCTGCGCTTCTGACACCCTCCACCTGTGCACACTTGTCTCTAGGCTGGGCACCATAACACATCACAGCAATGGGTCTGGCCGTGAGCACAGCTCCTGAAATGACAATTCCTGCAGCCTGGGGCCTCCTGGTCCTGCTGCTGAGCCTACCTCTCCTGGCAACAAATTGCACAAGGACTTAAAATCGCTGCAGAAAGATGTTTAACACTTCTGCTAAATGCTAAATCCAAACTAGCACCAGCACGTGACTCTTGGGGTTGGAGACAGAAAATGTCCCAAAGTTAAAATGTGACCCATCACTGCAGGCATGAGTCTGGAGTAACACTCAGCTCAGATCTGACTTAGCTCTGGCTGTTAAGTGGGAATAAAAACTCTGCGAGGTGGGTTGCAGAAGTTTTGTCCGTTTGTACAAACAGAGAATTTGGCTTGCTGTACAGCCTGCCTGTTATGGGCTTGTGGGAGCTGTTCAAGCACAGATAAATCTCAGTTAATAACTGTATTAAGGCAGGAGGTATCTCCATTGCGTTTCCTAGCACCTAGTACACTAAAACCCTGATCCGTGGCTTAAGCACATGTTATCTAGATCTAGAAAACCCAATTTATCTGGGAAAAGAGTAGAATCGTAGAATGATTTGGGTTGGAAGGGACTTCAAAGATCATCCAGTTCCCACCCCCCTGCCATGGCAGGGACACCTCCCACTAGACCAGGCAGCTCAAGGCCCCATCCAGCCTGGCCTTGAACACCTCCAGGGATGAAGCATCCGCAACACCCCTGGGCAACCTGTGCCAGTGTCTCACCATCCTAAGAGCACAAAAAAGCACAAAAAAATAGCAACCCCAAAATTATATGTTAATAGAGTATACACAGAGAGAAGATCAGGATGAAGAACCATAACTAGAGCCTATATCTCCTCCAGACATTAGCTTTTAAGGTGAGAACATCTTCAGGTTAAAGTCCAAACATACTTTCCCTGGATAATGGCCAAGCTCCAGAGCTACCACAATCCTTGACAAAATTCCCATTTTCATCAGTGGAACAGGAATTTTCTACATGCAGATCTCACTCAAAGACTGTTGAAGTCAATAGACGTCTTTACATGGAACTGCCTTTTTATTTTTCTCCCCTTCAAGTTTTGCCCAGACGGCATGCTCCCTCCCAAGTTCTCCCTATCGTGTTCATACTGTTGTTCTCGCCCACCGCTCCCCCCAACACACACACTCCCTTTTTTCTCACCCTTCTTGGCTTGATTGCAACAGTCTAAAACAGATTTATATACGATACATTAAAATTACACTGACTGTCAAGTATTTCTTGATCGGCTCCTGCCTGGTTGAGAGATGACACTTTTTAATATCTTTTTTTTCTTACTTGAATCCTAGGTGTAGCCGAGGTAATAGTCTTAGTTGGGGGTCGTCAGATGATTGGCATGAATCAACGTGCTTTAACAGCGGTGACTTGCTTAAATCCTCAAAACAACAAGTGGTACCCCTTGGCCAGCCTGCCCTTCTATGATCGAGAGTTTTTCAGCGTGGTCAGTGCTGGAGACAACATCTATCTCTCAGGTAAGAAGCAGATTTCATAGAAACATAGAATCACAAAATGATTTGGGTTGGAAGGAACCTTTAAAGATCATCTAGTCCAACCTCCAACCCCCTTGCCATGAACAGGGACACCTTCCACTAGACTAGGTTGCTCAAAGCCCCATCCAGCCTAACCCTGAACACTTTGAATGATGGGGCATCCAAAACTTCTCTGGGTAACCTGTTCAAGTGTCTCACCACCCTCGTAATAAATTTCTTCCTTATGTCCAATCTAAATCTACCATCTTTCAGTTTAAAACTGTTACCTCTGCTCCTTTCACTACAGACCTTAGTAAAAAGCCTCTCTCCATCTTTCTTACAAGCCCCCTTTAGGTATTGAAAGGCTGCAGTAAGGTGTTCACAGAATCACAGAATGGTAGAGGTTGGAAGGGACCTCTAGAGATCATCTAGTCCAACTCCCCTGCCAAACCAGGTTCACCTAGGGCAGGCCACACAGAACGTGTCCAGATGGGTCTTGGAAGTCTCCAGAGAAGGAGACTCCACAACTCTCTGAGCCTTCCCAGAGCTTTCTCTTCTCCAGGCTGAACAACTCTCTCATGAGAACAGTGTAGAGAGGGAGAATTGCCTCCCTCGATATGCTGGCCATGCTTCTTTTGATGCAGCCCAGGATGCAATCAGCTTTCTGAGCTGCAAATGCATAATACCAGCTCATTTCTAATTTTTGTCCACCAGTATCTCCCAGTCCTTCTCTGCAGGGCTGCTCTCTATCAATTCTTCGCCCAGATTTACTGAGCTGGGGGAAAAGCTTCATCCATACAACATAGGCAGCACAAAGAAGGACATGCCAGGTTTTACCCAGCTGGTGCTGGGGAAGAAAAAAAAAAAGACAAGTGGAAGGGAGGTTGGGAGAGAGGGATTTCCCTGCTTTTAGCATTCTCCATTTCTCTGAGGCATTAACGTTCTCTCAAAGCAGTCAACAGCAATATTTTGCAGTTGCAACATGAAGAAAATAGGTCTGACAACCATCAAGCATGCAAAGAGATTTCACTGCCATAGAAACACAATTTAAAATACTGGCTGTAGTTGAGTCTAAATGGTGGGTTATGGAATTTGAGACAGACAGGCTGAACTGCTGAATATGTGACCTACAGTTAGAGTATTTACTTACAGGAGCATTCACGTTTTGTACTTGTTGTTGAGACCTCTCTTTTGACAGTAGTCACTAGCCCTGTAATCTTCTTCGTTTCGATGAAACTGAGACCATGCTCCTTAAAAGGCTTTAACTCCCAAAGTAGCTGTCTCCACTGCGCCCACGGCATGGCGGTGTCTGCTTTTCTGCAGTCTGGTAGTACCTCTGCTTGGCTGGAGGGGGAACGGCAGTTCTCACCAGGCAGTGCCAAGACTGATGGCAGCTGAGTGGAGGTTTGATGATAAAAAGAGGAGCCTGGGCAGGGAGGTGCAGATGTGTGCAATCCGAGGATGTAGTTGGGAGTGCAGATCCATCAGGCAGTACCACTAAGGAGTTACAGCTGTTGCCTTTCCCTTGCTGAGTTCTCTCACTGCATTTTCCACAGTAAATTGCTGCCTGTGGTGTTAAATTCCATTAATACTGCATAGAGGCCCTAAGGATTGATTGGAAATTATTCCTTGATGGTTTTTTGCCCGTGTTCATTTTGCTGTTGGAGCAAAAGCCTTCTATGGAGGCTTTTGTGAGATGTTGACTTTTAGTTATTCTTAGCTGAGGTACTTTCCAATATGTAGAGCCATTTTAGGCTGTGCCATATCTGCTAACAGAAGCTGCTGAATCCTAACTTCAAAGCTTATTTCAACTCTCCCTTGAATCTGGATGAGTGACCTGATAGTATTCAGTGGCTACAATAGGAGAGCTGAAAGTCCCTCATGGCTGGAAACCTAGCTGAATGTTGGTTGATATTTAACTTTGCTCAAACTTATGAGACACAGAAGAAAGGGAAGGAGAACCAACAGAACTGGGAATGAACCCCTGCAAGCTCCAAGTGCTGGACCCCACACTGCATAGCATAGGTTTGGAGAGCAAACTGCCGGGAGGAAGCCTGGTTTTCCCATTAAACCACAGAACTGAATCTAGTTTCTTTTCCTGGCTCAACCACTGACTCCTACTGTGGCCTCAAATAAGTTGTGCTTCAAAATGGGGATAGTAAGGCACACACCAAGTGGCCACCTTGGAAGCTTCAGTCAGAAGTTTAAAAATGGCCGATACAAATATTTCACTGGAGCTTCTTGAACTGTTTTGCAACGGATTCTTTATCAGCAAATGAAAATAAATAAGAAATTTGTCCCTGAGTATTAGACATGAAGCCCACGGTGCAAGCCTGACTTTATTCTGCCCACGTATGTTTTGCTTCAATCCTTCAATCCATCACTGTATTAAAGCATTTCAGATTGCAGACGGGCCTGTGTCTCTCCAGCCAAGATAGGCTCTGCCTCCTGACACTTTCTTGCACCCTGGACCTTGACAGTGCTGCGGTACTTTAATAGCCTGGAAGTTATTTATGAACGCCGAAATGGGTCTGTCCCCTTATGTACACGTCCCTCCTAGTCTGACATCTTGATTTCTTCATGTCATCTTATTTTAACAAAACAGCCTTTAGGGCGCATGAATAAATGACACAGATATGCATCATTGGAACAGATGCTCAGTATTGAGGGTGATTTATTTTAATTAGTCAAATGTAATTTGAAGACTTTTTACTTTGTAACTGGCTTTGATTGCTGTGTGCAAAGCTGCTGCTGTTCCGGGATCTCACGTAATTCTCCCCTTTTCTTTCCCTCACCCACACGTCGGTGCCAGGCGGCATGGAGTCAGGTGTCACGCTCGCTGATGTCTGGTGTTACATGTCCTTGCTCGATAACTGGAACCTCGTGTCCCGCATGACAGTCCCAAGGTGTCGACATAACAGTCTGGTGTACGATGGGAAAATTTATACCATTGGAGGGGTCGGTGTGGCAGGCAACGTTGACCATGTGGAAAGGTAAAAAATAAAAAACAAAAACCATGCTGCTTGCTGGAGCTTTTTCTTCATGCTATGCTAAAGGACCATTTCCCTTTTAAAGGACACATCAAATGGACTGCATGTGAAAAAATGAGCTTTTATAACGGCTGAGAAAGGAGGAAACTATGCAGGATTAGATTTCTTTTTAAAGCTTCAATGGAAAGCATTGTTTCAAAACTAAAGACGAAAGATGCCAGTTTGTTTGTCAGTTTGCTCAGGGGAGGGAAGACAGGAATTAAGCTTCTTTGGACACTTTACACAGATTATACAATGAACTAATAAACTTCCTTTGAATTTAGTACTGATGAAAGTCTTTACAGACTACAGTAATCCTTCTTTTTTCTTAAATTAAAAAAAAAAACAACAGCAAAATAAGTTTCTCACATGCACTCTCCTGGTAAAGCACCTCATCCTTGCCCTGGCTGGAAGGAAGATCCTTCCTTTGGTGGTCTTGGCCTGGGACCTGCCAAGCTCCGAGTAAAACAGCCAATTATTGGAAACAATTTTGAACTCCTGGCCAAGAGGGGCTGAATAGAGATGGGAGAGAATGGAAATTTCTCTTTTCAAGAAGACTCCAGCTATAAAAAATTTACTTTTCTCAAATAGAACTTAAAATAAAAAGGAACAAAAGCATGAAAGAAATATTTCACAAAGCAGAATTCCAAAACCAGCTAATTGCATGTCAGCCATAACATTCAATAAAGCCATAAATTTTATATGCATATCAACGTTTTCCTTAAAAAATAGAAATGCGGTGTATAAGAATATTCCATTCCAGAAAGATCAATACGGCCCTAGCCTTGCCCAAACACTGAAAAATGCATTGTGACAATAGATTAATGATACTTTTTTGTGAAATGTTTTTCCTTAGTGACTCTGGCAACCAGAAATATGAGGTTTTAGAATTTTAGTCAGTTTTAAGTGCTGAATTTGTGCTTCAGCAACATTTTGAAGCAGACGTTTCCCAGTAGAAGTTGCCTTAACCAGCGAGCCAAAAAGGGATCGGTCATTAAGAAAGATTTGCAAAAAGAAGAAAGAACATTTTTCAAAAGGTTAGGATTAAAGATGCTTTCAGACTATTATTTCTGGATTTTGGTGCTGCAACATTAACATTCCATTTATGCAAGGCGTGTTTATTTTTTCATTGACGTAGATACCATAAATACAGACTACCAAAACCTGTATTTAAAGTTTATTAATGTTTCAAAGTCAAACACACAGAAATAAGGAAATGCCAAAAATAAAGTTTCCTTCTGCAGATGTACTTTTTGGTATAGTCTTTAATCATGTGATGACTGCTTCTTCTTCCCAAAGGATTTCTGCCTAGTTCAGTGCATGGGACAGACCAGTTGCCTGTAAGCATGGCCAGGGAGATCCTGTCTGGTGCTGAGCGATCACCATTCACATATGGCCCTACTTTTGTGTTCCTCTGTCTTCACAAATTTGGCACTATTGTGCCTAGGAGACAAGAATGTGACCAAATAATAGCTCCTGGAAAGGATGTGTGCTGTGGGACAAGGTCTGCAGGTAGCCTTCTTCAGCCTTGGAGGGCTGAAAAACTGAGGCTGGTGATGCTGCTCTCAGCAAGTCAGTGAAATGTAGACAGCAAGAATGAATGATAGATCATAGCAGTGAATGCAACCTGGGAGCATTGCTTCCCTCCTTGACCCTGAGCTTAAGGTGGGCACTGCCCTTGGGACTTGCTTTGAAGGATATCTCACCATTTTATGCAGATTTATTTCTGAAGCTACTTCTCCCGTAAAGTCAGTAAATTTTTAACTAGCAGAAATGTTTCTGTGAACATGAGAAGGAGAGAGCTCAGGAAAGAGATGCAGTGTTTCATTCCATCTCTTGATAAAGACGAACAGCAAAATAACGCTGTTGCAGATAGGTGTCTTGTTAGATGTCATTGATCAAATTCTTTTTATTTTTCCCAAGACATCATTTCTGTCTCTGCTCTGACTCTTATGGTCTCTCTTTAACAAAGCATCCAAAATGTTGGTCACTTGAATGAACTCCAAATCAAGCAAAGTCACCCCCTCTCCTTCCTGCTCATATCAGTCACCCAAGCCCTTGCCACAAACGACATTGCAGCCTGCAAAGTCACGCTCGGGCCCTCGGCAGACCCTGCACGGCTCAGTGAGAGCAGCCGTGCTGGTTTTCCGTTGTAAAGAGTCCACCAGGAGACTTATATGAGGGAAAGGAGATTTCCTCCCTATCATTTCAGCGCACACTGTCTCAACCACAATAAGGATGTCTTGTCAGGGGGATTTGCTAAACCCGTGGTTATAATTAATCTGCTATTGTCTGTAAAGTGACTTGTGAGACAAAGCCATGGAAAAAGTGCAACATGGCCTCCTTAGGGTTATGCCAAGAAATGAGAGAGGTTTGGGGATGTTTCCCTTTTTATTCTTTGTATTAAAATGACAGTGGGGGATGACAGCAGCAAAGCATGCCGTGGCTGAAGCTGTGCAGTTTGGAAAGGTTATCGCAGGGTCTGCTGTTAGAAATGCAGGTGAGGAAGAGCTGACCCTTGTAGCTGTGCTGAGCAGCGTCAGGCCTTTTCAGACAAAAGCATTTGCCATTTGGACCAGGAAGCTAATTTGCGTGAAGGTTCAGGAATTTAAATCACTGTACCCACTTCTGCAAGCACTGAGGCTTTCTGAATTTGGGTTGCAACTTTAAAAAAAAAACACATTAAACTACAAAGTGAAGGCACTTTAATGGCTCAGTTGCCTGCTGTCTTATGTGCAGTTAATGCCCACTTCTTGACTCTGCCTTCTCTTTCTTTCCACCCCCACAAGAGCTACAAGCAACCAAACTTCTCCCACCGTATTTCTGTGTAGGCTGCACATTGCCCTTCAAATATTGTGTTGCTTTGGATGGGATACTGAGATACCATCTCTCAGGAGGGGGGATCCTCTCTGTCATTCCAGAAGGTCTTACAAAACACTATATTAAAAAAATAAGGTGACATGATCATATGCTCCAAGTCAGATGATACCAAAAATTACATTTACCTCAGTGCTGAATTTCAGTGTCATGCACTCTTGGGTTTTGGTTACTGTTTCACCTCAAAGGAGGCATCTGAGGTGATAGCCCTGTTATCCACCCAGATGGAGCTATGGTGGCTGACAAACAATGCGGTCCTGGGCTGTGCCACCAGTGTGGGGCAAGGCGCTGGACACTTCCCTCGTTGGGCCACCTACCACCTCCCCTCATTCACATGCACCTTATCTTTCCCAACTCCATTTTGCTTTCTGCTTGCTCAGTTAGCTCAAGCGTGACGACGTCCAGCTTTGGCCACATTTCAATGCATATTCGCTGGCATGGTGGAGAGCACATCTCCAGTCCAAAGTGACCTACCCTGACCTTCCCAGTTAGTAGCCCCAGAGCATGGAGCCTACAGGGTGTCTCACTACAGCAGTTCTTTGAAGATGGAGAAAGTAACATTTTCTTCCAGTTTCCTTCTTGTTCTTTTTTCCTGGAATTCTTATAATATTTCATCCTATATCGTTTAAAATCTTACAAAGATGTTTTTATGGCATTTTGTTTTTTAAAAACAAATATCACACTATCTTAGCTGTATGTGCTGCCACCTGACTGCACCTCATACATCTGCTGCACCATTAAAAAGCATTAAAGCAAGTAGGGACCACCAGACTCCTAATGATTTATGGTATCAGCTCCTGTGCTCCTCTCTCCGTGCTTTTGATTGTGTCATTGACGCTGAAGGGTGCAGCCTCAACCAGAAATTCTGCTTAAATTGAATCGGGGGGTGTTTTCCCATCAACTTCAATAAGGCTGAGATGGTTTTACCCTTTATCTGCCATTTGTCTGTGAAGAGGCAGTAAAAATTCTGGCTCGATGGAGAACATTACGGGACTATCACAAACAGGCAAGTTGGAGTCATTTGTTACTCATCTTAAAACAATATGCATGTGCCAGAGGGGCTGAGTTATAAGTCCATTTGTGTGGCAGTACATGGCTGTATGTTCAGGGAGAGTTATGTTTTTGGAATGAGTGTTTAGGGAAATAACAGCGCAGCTGCAGTTCTCCATCAAGCCCCTCTGGCAAGTTTCCATGTGACAGGGAGCGAGTCATTAGGTGTTAGGCGAGAAGGTATTACACTTTCTGTCTTCTTCTGAGATATGAGTTGAGTTGGGAGGCAGCGAAATGAAGTGGATCCATGAACTAGGTTTTTAGATAACGGATGGGCCCTGTAATATATGCAATTTGAGAGCTGAGAAGACTGCGTATACTGACAAGACAATATATGTGACTAAAAGCGTGGAAATGTGGGTGCTTTCTGGTTATTATCTGTTTGAAGGACAGAAGATGAATCCCCTTGACCTGACAGCACTTTTGCAATAGGGTTGTCTAAAATTGGGAGATTACTTTGGTTGGCAGTGTGTGTACTTGGAAGACAGTCTGAAAAATTCAGTGTAAAGAATAAGCTTTGTAAGCTTTAGAAACTGCTTCAGAACCTAATGTTTTATTGAGACATGGTTATGTAGGAATTAGGGCTTCTCTCCTAAAAAAGGGGGTTGGAATCAATAGCCCAGTTGAAGTGCATCTGCACCAATGCACGCAGCATTCTCCTTCTATGACAAAGCGACCCGCTTAGTGGACAAGGGAGAAGCTATGGATATTGTCTGCCCAGACTTTAGTAAAGCCTTCAACACCTATTCCCACAACATTCTGCTGGAGAAACTGGCTGCTCATGGCTTGGATGGGCGTACTCCTCACTGTGTAAAGACATTGTCTGCCTGGCAGGCCCAAAAAGTGGTGATGAATGGAGTTAAATCCAATTGATGGCCAGTCACAAGTCGTGTTCTCCAGGGCTCAGTATTGGGGCCACTTCTGTTTAACATCTTAATCAATTATCTGGATGAGGGGATTGAGGGCACCCTCAGTAAATTTGCAGACAACACTAAATTAGGCAGGTGTGTTGATCTGCTTCATGGTAGGGAGGCTCTTCAGAGGGATCTGGGCAGGGTGGATCAGTGGGTCGAGGCCAGTTGCATGAAGTTCAACAAGGCCAAGTGCTGGGTGCTATACCTGGGTAACAACAACCCCATGCAACACTCCAGACTTGTGGAAGAGTGGCTGGAAAGCTGTCCAATGGAAAAGGACCCAGGGGTGTTGGTCAACAGCCAGCTGAATATGAGCCAGAAGTGGCTGGCTGAGAAGGCCAACAACATCCTGGCTTGTATCAGCACTAGCGTGGCCAGCAGGACCAGGGAAGTGATTGTCCCCCTGTACTCAGCACTGGTGCTGCTGCATCTCAAATACTTGGTTCAGTTTTTGGCCCCTCACCACAAGAAGGCTGGAGCACGTCCAAAGAAGTACAACAAAGCTGGGGAAGGGTCTAGAGCACAAGTCTTCTGAAGAGCGCTTGAGGGACCCAGGGTTGTTCAGCCTGGAGAAGAGGAGGCTCAGAGGAGACCTTAACTTTTGGCCCCTCACCACAAGAAGGCTGGAGCACGTCCAAAGAAGTACAACAAAGCTGGGGAAGGGTCTAGAGCACAAGTCTTCTGAAGAGCGCTTGAGGGACCCAGGGTTGTTCAGCCTGGAGAAGAGGAGGCTCAGAGGAGACCTTAACTCTCTCTGCAGCTCCCTGAAAGGAGGTCATAGTGAGGTGGGGATTGGTCTGTTCTCCCAAGTAACAAGTAATGGGACAAGAGGAAACAACTTCAGGTTGTGCCAGGGGAGTTTTAGATTGGACATGGGGAACAATTTCTTCACAGAAGGGGTTAACAAACATTAAAACAGGCTTCCCATAGAAGTAGTGGAGTCACCATCCCTGGACATATTTAAGACCTGTAGGTGAGATGCTTAGGGGCATGGTTTGGTGGTGGACTTTGCAGTGTTGGGTTAACAGGCTCGATGATCTTAAAGATATTTTCTAACATAAATGATTCTATGACATCTTAAGAAAATTAAATATATAGCCATGTCCAAGTATAGTTTCTTAAGCCCTCAGAACAGTCAGAAGAAAATCTAAAGGGTAAAAAATAGTAATCCATTAATGTGACTTTAAACAACATGCGAATCATCTGAAGAGCAGATCAATATGGCACTGTACAGCTTTATTTTAAACAGCAGCTTTCCTGTAAACAGAGTTCAATAATGTCTAACAAACCAGAGGGTGCATGTCTGTAAGTGACTGACCAGGACGTAAGGATTTTATAATGTGTATAATTTTATAAATTAAGATACTCATATAGCTGTTTAACCTAGAGGGAGAGAAATTAAGAGACAGAGGAGAAAAAAACCCTATTTGCAGGTACTGTAGAGATCAAAAGTCAGGAAGGTGGAGAAGCAAACGACACAGCTTGAATTGAAGGGTTTTCTGCTGTTAAAACTGAGGTGGTAGGGAAAGAGCAAGAAAGGAGGTGTTGAATGAAATGAGCAAAGCAAGAGGAAAATCTGGCCCACAGGTGACATCCTAAGAGTGGGGAGTTGCGGAAACCAGCAACTCCTTTCTGCATGCGCTCTCTTCAAGCCTGGGCTCTATTTTCTGCTGGGTTCAGATCTTTTGCCATATCACGGGTATATAAATAAAACATGAACCAGAGGATAGTGACTGCACAAGGGTCAGGTGAGACAACGGTGCTCAGTGCACGTGAAGTGACAGGTGGGGACACACGTGCCCTGCACGTGTGGAAAGCCTGATGCCCAGAGCACGGCAGGGCCACAGACCGCGGGGTGCAGGGACTGCTCTGGGGGCAGAGGAAGACGTGCGAGGGCTGCCGTGTAAAACCACACGTGAGTCTGTAGCATGCAAGGACTGCAAAACCAGGAGTCAGTCATGTGAGATGTCCTTGAAGTTTCAAGTTCGGCAAATTGAATGGGTTTGGTAGGCCCACAGCCAAGGACACATCAGAATTGGAAGGAGCAGTGGAGGAGAGGGGAGAAAAACCTTTGCTTGGCTTGAAGCCAGCTCCCATTCAGTCTCCGTCTACGTCTTCAAACAGGGGAATCAAATGCAAAGCTTGACTAATGGAAAGAGATGATTCTTCAAATCCGTTCCCTCCCCGCTGGCCCCTGAGCAGAGCTGTTGTTAAAAGCCAGGCGAGGAGCCCCACCAGCACTAGTGTCAGTGGAGTGATGGCAACACTGGAGATGACACAAGAGAGGAAAGGGCCTTAGGGCAGAGAGGTAAAGCAGGTGTCATTATTGCCTGTCCTGGAAGGTTACAAAGATTTAACTTTATTCATTTTTAAACCAATTTAGTTAATCTGGTGCAAATCCTTGTGTGAACACATTAAGAGCTGCCTTGAGATAGACCCCAAATGATAGAAACCTGCCTTGAAGAGACTTAAGTAGCTTAGACTACTTACTTTATCCCATAGAAGATGAAAAGGTGTCTTTATTATTTTCTGCAAGTCCCTGCATGAAAGAGAGAGATTGCTAGTAGACAACTTTATAGTCCAACAGGAAAAAAAAACCCTTACTTTCTGGTGGGTAGGTGCTGAAGCAAAACAGAGACTAAAAATCGGGTCTACAGTTTTGCAAGGAGGAAAAGAACCAGAACAGGAAAAAAAAACTGGACAGAGGGACTTGGTGGACAGGTATCAGGAAGCCTTGAAGGCACCAACTTCTCTTCAACCACAGGGGTAAATTAAGAACTTACTTCACTGAACATCCTATGTAAAACCTACATTAGATGCCAGTGTTAGATGGGCAGAGACTTGCTCCACCTGCTTTGGTCACTGATTTTTTAAACCCAATGACCTTCAAGATAAGAATGGGTTTTTTTAAGCTGCCCCACTTGTACCTCTATCCAGTAGTCTTTGGCTTTCAGCAGACGAAGTGAAAATGGTCGTCTGTGGTTTCCGAGTGGCAGATGAAGGAGGGTAGGAGAAATAAAGATCAGTTCTATCATCATAAAGGATAAATGAAGAGCAGTGAAAGCAGGTGGAAAACGGGGTCTAGGGAACCTGAGGTTCCAATAGTGAAATTCATCCAGAAAAAGGGTAATTGTTTTTGTAATTTGAACCTTTCTCCAGTATTCCTATAAACATGGTCCTCAACCACATCCAGCCCCCAGTGTATGTGAAGGCTATAACCCCTTTTTCCCAAAAATGTATTAGGACAATCAGAAAGTCATTAGCAGGAACGTATCTGTCCTTGGAACTGTGGTCTGACAGGTGTTTCTGCCAGCACCGGGGAAGGCAGCATGGATGCTCACCATCTTGTCTCAGACCACTTTAGCCACAAATGTTCCTGGTGCTAGGTCAGATTGGATAACATGAGACAATACATATCAAGTGACAGGTATAATTTGTATCTTAGGATATAAAGAACTGGGAAGGAACATTAGGTCAGTTCTTCTCAGCTCTTTTGCTCTTCACAGTTCCTAACCAATTATAACCAACTGCTTAGCCAGCTTTTAATAAGACATGAAGAATTAAGTTACCGAGACTGGATTACTGCAGCAGGTGAGTTAGCAAAGTGTAACCCAAAAGCAGCACATGAAACTGTTTATGTCACATGAGATTTTTGCATATCTTCTAGGACGGGCATGAGTGGTTCCCTGAGTGCTGTGGGCAAGTGCAGGAGATGCAGCATGTGTTGCCTTACCTGGAGGAGTTGCTTGTGCAGCCAAAGTGCACCTGCAGCCTCCGGTTTGGTGCCAGACATTAAGAATCAGCCCAGTATAGGTGTGTCACCTCGAATGCTCCCAGCACCATGTTGTTTCATCTTGTTAGATTTCTCCTCTTTGATCACTTGGTGTAGATGAATTTAATTTCTCAGTAACTAATTTAGAGCATTGTGCAAGGCAGTTCTCCATGCTCATTATAAGGGACTTTACTAATTTTGCTTTAGTTAAAGGTTGCCTCCCTCTTGCTTTTGCTTCAGTTTTATGAGTGTGTTAATTACTTTCAGTTCTATTACTTGGAAACTCATTAATGCATTTTCGTTAAGCACGTTATTTTGTGCTGTTTCCACCATTTGTATAATTTCTGCCTTTTTTTTTCATAGACTGAATCATAGAATGGTTTGGGTTTGAAGGGACCTTAAAGTTCATCTAGTTCCAAACCCCTGCCATGGGCAGGGACATCTTCCACTAGACCAGGTTGCTCAGAGCCCACTCCACCTTTGAAATATTGAACACTTACAGGGACTGGGCATCCACAACCTCTCTGGGTAACCTGTTCCAGTGCTTTACCACCCACCAGTGAAGAATTTCTTCCTAATATCTAATCTAAATTTACTCTTTCAGTTTAAAACCATTACACCTTGCCCTATCAGTACACTCCCTCATAAAATGTCCCTCAAAATCTTTCCTGTAGACCCCCTTTAAGTACTGGGAGGCTGTTATGAGGTTTCCTCAGAGTCTCCTCCAGGCTAAACAACCCCAACTCTTTCAGCCTGTCCTCATAGGGGAGGTGCTCCAACCCTGTGATCATCTTCATGGTCCTCCTCTGGACCCATTTGAGCAGATCCATGTCTTTCTAACATTGGGGGCCCCAGAGTACTCCAACACAGTACTCCAAGGTGGATTCTCACGAGAGCAGAGTAGAGGGAGGAGAATCACCTCCCTTGGCCTGCTGACCATGCTTCTCTTGGCACAGCCCAGGATACAGTCGGGTTCCTGGGCTGCAAGTGCACATTGCTGGCTCATACCGATTTTTCATCCACCAATACCCACAAGTCCTTCTCCACAGGGCTGATCTCAATCCATTTATTGACTAGAATGTGTGTCTGCTTGGGATTGCCCCAGCCCATGTGAAGAACCTTGCATTTGGCCTTGTTGAATTTCATGAGATTGGCACCTCTCAAGCCTCTCAGGGTCCCTCTGGATGTCATCCTTTCCTTTCAGCATGTTGACTGCACCGCACATCTTGGTGTCATCAACAAACTTGCTGAGGGTGCACTCAGTCCATGTGGGACTGTCCATATTAACAACAAAGACGTTAAACAGCCTGTCCCAATACGGGGCCCTGCTCTCCACTTGGACACTGAGCCATTGACTGCAAGTCTTCGAGTGCTATCATCCAGCCAATTCCTTATCCAATGGGTGGTCCATCCATCAAATCCATGTCTCTCCAATTTAGAGACAAGGAGACAGTGTCAAATACTTTGTACAAGTCCAGGTAGAGTATGTCGGTTTCTCTTCCCTAATCCACCAGTACTGTAACCCTGTCATAGAAGGCCACCAAATTTGTCAGGCACCATTTGCCCTTAATGATGCCATATTGGCTGCCACCAGTCATCTCCTTATTTTCCATGTATTCTAGCATAGTTTCCAGGAGAATCCTCTCCGTGATTTTGCCAGGCACAGAGGTGAGACTGTATGGCCTGTAGTTCCCTGCATTTTCCTTTTTCTCCTTTTTAAAAATTGACGTTATGTTTCCCCTTTTCCAGTCTGTGGGAGCTTCACCGAACCGCTACAGCTTCTCAGATATGATGGATAGTGGCTTAGCCACTTCATCCACCAGTTCCCTCAGGACACAGGAATGCATCTCACCAAGTCCCATGGACTTGTGCACCTTCAGGTTCCTTTAATGGTCTTGAAATTGATCTTCTCTTACAATGGGCGGTTCTTCATTCTCCCAGTCCCTGCCTTTGCCTTCTGCAACTTGGACAATGTGTCTGGAGCACTCGCTGGTGAAGACTGAGGCAAAAAAGTCATTGAGTACCTCAGTCTTCTGCATATCCTGGCCAACCAAGTCTCCTGTTTCCTTCCCCAAGTTGGGGCGGTGAGAATTTGAAGGATGTGTTACAAAGGGGGAATTCCCCTGTTGCTACATCATTTTTTACAGATGGGTTCATGGCCATGGACTCATTTCATGTTTGCATATTGCATATCACTCATATTAAGAGCAAAAGCCCTGAATGTGTGAAGAGGGCTTCTTGTTCTTGCAGTCAACAATTCTGAGTAATCGCTACACAGGAAGCTCCTATTTGACTGAATGTGCCATTACATGGAAATAGAGAAGCCTGAAAATCACATTATTTTCCACTGTCCCCAAGACTCATTTTAGAGCAGCTATTTGGATCCCTGCCTCATTATCTTTCAAAAAAATCTTTTTAAAAAATCTTTTTTAAAAAATGGCATCTGTACTTGTGACATTGTCTAAAATGAATCTTCATCCATGGATTATTAACTGCACATCCCTTATGGTCAATGGCTTAATTAAACCAGATACTGATGACCTTAAACTAATTTAGCACTTCCATCCATACTCTTTTCTATTTGGTTCGTGTCAAATATGAATGCGATGGCGAGATCTTGTTCCAGCATTAACATCTGCAGCATCCTGCAGTGAAGCACGGTAGTTTGGTTTGCACAATGAAAATTAAATGGGGGCAACTTATTTTGGCACAAAATGGGTGTCGCTGGTCAGTTAACGAGAGCAAAAAGAGCTATCCTGTTGTATTATGTTGCAGGTGAGATGTGTTCCACAAGCAGAACAACTGAAGTATATTAACAGTTGCCTGCCTGCGGTTGCTATTGGATATCACTGCACTGATTTGCAAGAATAATCTCATTGTGTACTCATTAAAAGAAATTAATTAGTGGAAGACATCTCAACAAAGATGTCCTGGGTTTCTTCAGCTTGGACTATAATGAGATTTGAGAGGCATATACAGAAAATAGAACCAGCTTTCTCTGAGCTTTTCTCAATATTTTAAAAGCTTAGAAGAAGCATTAATTACACTGTTTACCAAGTGGCTGAATTTGTAGAATGTTAAAAAATGTGTTTCCACCTCTGCTTTTCTTCTCCTTGTCAAGCTGCCTTTCTGTTCCATCCCAGCCTGCTTTCTCTGCCTGTCTATCCTGTCTTTGCTCTTCACCTGCTGTTGCGTCATCTCAGCTCACTCGGGTTGCTGTCACCCTAGGTACGATACGATAACCAACCAGTGGGAGACCATCGCTCCTCTGCCAAAGGCTGTCCATTCGGCCGCTGCAACTGTTTGTGGTGGGAAGATCTACGTCTTCGGTGGGGTGAACGAAGCTGGCCGAGCTGCAGGGGTCTTGCAGTCCTACATCCCTCAAACGAATTCGTGGAGTTTTATAGAGTCTCCGATGATCGGTAAGGGATGCGTGGTGTCAGAGTAAACGCGTATGACAGCAAAAATCTCTGTGCTGCAGGTATTTTAATGACTTTGCAGAAAGCGAATGAGTTGGGAGGTAAGGGGAGATATGTTTACAACAGATTGGCAGGAATGCATGGTATATTATACCAGAGAGGCAATTATCTGGATCTTTACTGAAGGCAATTGTCACTCATTAATGCAGCTAGTTATCAGCTAAAAGTGATGAGTTCAACATAGAGGAGAAAGGAAAGCAGTTATTAGGCATGGACAACTAGTAATTTTAGGTCCAAAAAATCTCAAAGTGCAGTGAAACTTCATCCCGACAGCTTGTGTCGCTCCATGCAGTTCTACAACACTGCTCAGTCAGTGGATTATTAACTCATGTGTTTGTTAACGTGCCACCCATCTTGTGGGAAGTGGTGGTCACTCTGAATTGGGATTTAGCAGTGGTGGCCAAAGCCTTATGTGCTTCAGAGGCTGAAATCTCTGAGACATGTAGATTACTAAAACTGTGCTTATTATTATTTTGTGATGCCCTCGAGCTCATCAAATATTTTACAGAACAAAGAGCAAGACAAGAGGCCAAATTTGCCACCACACCAGTCAATGTCAGAGGTGCACACTTCCTTCCAAAATTAGGATAGTGCTCAGAAGATTGAAATTTACTTCTTTCTGTGGCAGTTTGCACCCTGAGTGTGTAGACTGCTTTTGGAAATGGCATTTAGCCTTCAGCTGCACAGGGACATTACTGCAGGGTGGCAGCCGACCTGGGCCGCCTGCTCTGAGCTGAGTGGCTGTGGGCTGCCTTTGGTCTGACTGTTCTTGGGTGGCCAAGGAAACGGCGTTTATACAGTCATTGCAGAGAAGCTGCTTTGGGGTGGCTTGCTTTTGCATCCTAGGATCATAGAACCATAGAATATTTTGGGTTGAAAGGGACCTTTAAAGGTCATCCAGTCCAACCCTCCTGGAGTGAGCAGGAGCATCCTCAACTAGAGCAGGTTGCTCAGAGCCCCGACCAACCTGACCTTGAATGTTTCCAGGGATGGAGCATCTACCACCTCTCTGGGCAACCTAGGCCAGTGTTTCACCATTCTAAACCTCTGAGCTGTGTTGAAACTATGACATGATGTGCTTCATTTAAAAAAAATCAGCTTCAGCACTGAGCCTGGTAGAGCACTAGGAGTAGCAAGTAATAAATTATAAAAGCACAGTTATGAGGTATTCAGGTAAGACCTAAGCATATTCAGAAAGCTAAAATAAGCTGCTCTTCTAATTATAGCTTGTTATAATTATTATGCTTCTCTCCTTGGAGTTCTCTAGTAGAACAGATCATGAGGAGCTGGTGCAGTCAGGGCTGGAGCCTCCCCTGTGCAGCCAGCGCTGCCGCTTTCCTACTCCCTCGCTGCTGTTTGTGTCCAGCCTAACATAACATGACACGCATGTGATGCAGCATGAAGCACCCGGCGGGAGGGCGTTAACCGGCAAGAGCCATGTGTGTGTAATACAGCACAGCAAACAACCCCAGTCCCTGGCTTTTTCCATCACGTGGCCACAGCTGCCACCCTTCGTTTAATCCACTGACTGACAGTATAAGGTTTTCCTGTCCTAACAGGGTATGGAAAAAGCGAATGCATTATGAAAAGAGGTATTCCTTTTCCTTGCCAAAATAGCACCAGTGCTATAGGAGGTAGGAAATCATTCCCTGGGCTCGTTACACAGTCCAGCCGGCATCAGCACCACGCGTGCTTAGAAAAACTCATCCAAACCGTCCAGAGTTGGGTTCGTCACCTAATGGGCCTGTACTATTCTTTCCAAACAAAAATACATGAAAGACACTAATGAAGTTAAAAGATGGTATTTATGTTTTCTTGGTGTAAGCAAAGTTAATTAGTTAAGCTGAAGGCATAAAATATATGATGAAATGTGGAGTTGCTGCGTGTCTTTGTTGGGAAATGCATAATGTCAATTTATTTGCAAATAAAGTAAAATAGCACAGAGCTTGAAAAATTGCACCCCAGTGGAGAATATCTGGGAAACTGAGCTGATGTGGTGCTTGATCTTCACTAAAAGGCAGTGGGAATACTGAATTATACTTTCATTTCTTCAGCTCTACAAGAACAGTTTCACGTGTATTTGTAAAGTGTCCCCCAAGAACTGGATGCTATGCCAAGTGCAGTGCAGTCAACATTGATCTAAAACAAAGAGGGAGAAGAAGGAGTCTTGGGGTGCTTTTTACAAAATGGAGTTGAGATAAATCCTGATATGATCACTGCTGGGGTGCCTTTGACAGCCACAGAGCCTCTTTGTGTTGATTTATGAATTCTCGAGCTGTCCCTCTGAGCTAGGTCAACTGAGACATCTAACGGCGAGTTGTGTTGGTTAAGGTCACCCCAGAGATCAGTGAAATCTGTTTGACCTCAAATAGGACAACAGATTATTTAAAAACACCTCAAGTGTGCTCAGATATGCAACAGTAGATGCAGGTATTGAAAGTAGCCAAGGTCTCTGGAGATTTTGAGACCAGTAGTACCTGTCTTAGGTCACTGTGATGTTTTATGATAGCGGTTGAATGCAGCATGGCACACCTCTGAACCCAGCAGGTCCATCTCTTCCCAAGTGTCACGTGCCAACCTAACCCAAAGCAACACTGACATTAACCACAGCAAGGGGAAGGGTAAATTTTGGCTAATCTGAATGGAGGTGAAGCAGGCTGGGTACTGACATCCTGCCTGTGCAGAGGAGATACAGAGTGAGGACTGATAGCAAGTCCACACAGCTCAACCCCTGCTCTTTTCTGCCTGGATTTCTTCTGGGAATAAGTAGTGCCAGTTTCCATTCATTTAGGCCTTCACCTGTCAGGACGTGTTGGGACATGGATGCCTGCGTGCAGTAGGTATGACATGTTGCACATAGTTGCTGTGGTAGCCCTTGGGTAGACACACATCCATGTTTGGAGAGGAAGGGGTCTATTTCAGTCCCCATCCTTTGCCCCGCATCTGTCCTCCTCCCTGTCTGCCAACTGGCAGATGTTCTTGCACCAGCACAGCCCACAGCTTGATGTTAGTGGAGTCATGGAGCCTCCCAGGGCTTTCACATTGCCTGTTTCTGGTAAACCACCTTGCACATCCCCTTGTGTTTTGAGCTGTAAGAAGTTTGCTGCTGTTGAGCCAAAGTCCTTCCACAGTAAGCGAACCCAGACCACATACTTGTAGCACCTGCCTTTCCATTTCTTGCCAGACTGTCCTATATACCTCTGCTAAAAATCTATTTCATGCCCAGCTTCCTGAGGTTTGTCTTATTTAACAAGGTGGCCATAGACATGCTGAAGTCAATGACTGTAAGTAGACCTAATTATCTTGTCACTGTCTTTTAGTTCACTTAGTGCCCTCCTGCCAGGGCACTAAAGTATACCGTTTTTTCTGATACGCTGAACAGTCGGTGTCTTTACTGGTGGAATTACAAATTCCAATTAAGGTTTCTGGATTGTAAGAAAACCAGTGTTTAACCATCACCACTATTACATTTCAAATTTGGTGAGAACTATTGGAACACCAAAAGTCAAAGATCTATGAGCATTTCTGGTTTCTGATTAAAGTATCTAGTTCCACACGATATGGTTTACCCCTGGAGTGATGTGTCTGACCAAAGTGAGACAATGACAGAGCTAAGAATGCAAGAAAAATCTGGAAAACAGTGTTAGCCATGTCTGTGCATTTTTACTGCACTGTTCCGTGGCTTACTTTGTTTGATATGCATAATCATTCCCATGAATTTCTTTTTAGACTTTACAAGAAAAATCAGGTACAAATCTTGGCCTGTTCCTCTCCGCAAGGCCAAAAGTTCAGTACCCATGTGTGGACTTGTCCAGCTCTCTCCTAGAAGTCTCAAAGCAATAAGACTTTCCTTCATTGAGGGAAATGAGCAAGAGACAATCCCTCAACATATTTTTCTTGCCATGGCTAGTTCTTAATGTTTTTCACGTTAGTAAGCTTGAATTTTATTTTCCTTTGTCTCACCCATTTCTCCTCCATATATGCCACATTCTCCATTCAGAATGGCCTTTATGCTCCTTGGTGTGTTCCTCCTACACATACTTTCTCTGCTCTCTGCCCAGCAAAGTCAGTAATTTTGTGTTTGTCCTCTAGCAGATGTCCTCCCTTTCACTGCCTACCTCCACTTCATCTGTGTGGTCGTGCTTTGTCCAACTCTCTTCAGTTCATCAACATTTTGCCCATAAATTTGAAGCTGAACCTACCCCACAAAAGTAGGTGAAGCCTTCTGCTTCGGCATGGGTGATCCCCACCACAGAGGCACGAAATGCGGCCCTCGCAAGTGAGGACACTCAACTTTGGGGTCTCTGAGGAGGGTTTGCTCAAGGGTCACTAGGGAAAGCATAGGGCCCTGTGATCCAATGTGTAGAGAAGTCAGCTAACAGGAGAGCGGAGTGCCACAAGGGCTGACACCCGAGCCCCTGCTGTTAACTGCCATGTCTGCACTTCGGCCTCACGAGCTATGTTAAGGATCAGGTCTCAGTCTCTGGGCAGCCAAGGGACGTTACCTTATCCATGACCATGCCATTCTTGAGCTTGTCTGCATAGTATTCAGGGAGGGGAAGAGGCACTTACTCTTAAAATAGATTTAGTTTCTATTAACTAGTCTCCTTTCTCCACTCTCCTTCATCATGTGTGTGTTCAACCCCTCCACCAGCCACCTGTGCCTGCAGGGAGACCCTTCAGTTGGTATTATTCTGGACTGGTGGCGTGCCCACATTTCTTAATCCTGCTACAAATGTTTGACTAGCTTGGTTTTAATAACCTTTTTCCATGTGAAGTGCTGCTGGCATTCATTATAGTGCCACTTCAGTCGCTGACCGAGTGTTTTACTGGAAGGCAACATAAGATCTTTAAGCAATCATGGAAGGGGACGCAGAACTGTGCTACTTGACCATATAATGTACCAAGAGATACGAGAGTCACGGAGCACATCGCTGACAGCACACCGTCATTGCTAAGTGAGGAGCACACCTGTGGATTAAATTGTCGACCCCGTGTGAAGTGCACCTGCGGCTGAAGGATTGTCGTTGAGTGCCTGCCCCTTCCTGCAATGACCTGTCACTAGAATAGAAATACTTGCATATTTTCCTATAGCAACAGCAAAGGAAAGTGATGTTATAATGTTAGCCACTTGGAGAGAAGAGTACCTTTTATCTATTATTTCCTTTGCATTTATCCTGCCTTTTAGTCTCAAGTGTGCTTGCTGTCCTGGACAAATCTCATTTAAGATTTTCCAGCCTGAAATGGATTACTGTATCTGACAGCTCCAACACTTGAGTTTTGGAGGGGAAAGGAGGCTGCTTCTCCATGCTTCCTCTCCCCTCTCTTCCTTCCCTCCAGCAGACTTTTGAAATAACCAGTGTCCCTGCCTCAGTAAGCCTCTGACCCACAGAAGCTCATGTTCATGCCCAGCAGCATTGACCAAAAAGCCCAACCAGAACATGCTTTTGCAAAATTAGGCTCCCCAGCCACCCACCTTGCACTATGAGCATGTTAAGAACTTAGAGCAGTGACGGAAGTTGGAGTCTCCTGAGTGTGTGTATGAGGTTAAACTAGCCCTAGAAAGGACAGCAACAAGGGAAGAGTGTGAGAAGCACCTGCGATAAAGTTACTAAATAAAAAGGCTGGAAGTGGTCACCCACGCTTAGGTAGGAGGAGTGACAGCTTGAGTTTTCCAAGCTCCCTGTGTCCATGAACAATTTCTGCCTCCGTTCTAACAAAACAAAAATTAAACACACTGTTTTCTCTCCACCTGTCTCTGGAGGGGTGTGTCTCTTGTCTTTCTGCCATACCTTCATCAGGATCAGGAGATTGTTTGCTGTTAACTTCTCCCTTCCTGAAAGAAACAGCAAAGGTTTCTCTGGTTCTATGTCTCGGGCTTACTTTATACCAATTTATTAAATTGTAGCTAAAGCTAAAAGCAGTAAAAAGACAACAGATAGGTGATGACTGAAAAATCGGTAAGCATCAAACACGGTCGCCTCTTAAAGAAAGAATGAAGAAGAGTATCAGACAGTCTGCCTATTTGAAAAGAAAAGTCGCTGTGAAAATATCCAAGGGGTTTCCCTCTCTTTCTTTACCACAAAGGAATGCGAAGTCAGTGATTCAGTCTCCTGAGAAGACACTGTTTGTGCCTTGAGGGAGCCCCATATAATTTCCCTGTGAGATTTGGGAGCTGATGTTTTTTTTATCCGAGAGTTTCATTCTTTTGCAAAACAGTGCTAGTCAAAGGAAGAAAAAAAAAAAACAACCCAGGAATATGTGATAATTAAATACGGAAAATTTCTGATGAGTGTCTTAACTGTAAAAAATGTCACATATGCAAGTCTGATTTGAAAAGGGATGCAAGACGGGTTGTTAGGACAGATAAGTCTTTCTGATGAATTATAGTGGCTTAGTGGCACCAAGAAGAAACTTAATACTCCTTGTTCTATTTTCTGGATGAATTCGTTTCTTCCCATCTGTTCCCAAGGATCAGTGACATTTTCCTAATACATCCGTGGTTTTTTGACATATGCCTGTAGATACTCAGCATAATAGAAGCCCAGATTTAACCCGTACCTTGTTTTGTCTGTTTTCTGGTTGGGTGCTGCCCAACCCGCATACGTCGCCCTGGGCAGGTACTGACGTTGGGTGAGGTGACGCAAGGCAGACCACCCCACAGCCGGGCTGGAACATAAGCAGACAGCACAAACACATTATTTTCCTTCTATTTTAACCAGCTCAAACACCAATTAAGGAAATTCTGTCTTCTGAAGAAATTCATCAGCTTTTGCTTAACTCATGTCAAATTAAATCTCTCGTTAAATATTTAGTGGAATAAGGTTTTTTTACAAGAACCTCAGGGTTACAATACCAGTAGTGCAAGAGGTAAGCAAATACCAAAAGTAAAGCTGCTGAGGCTAGTTTAAGCCCATCTCTTTCTGCGTTCCTAGAAGGACACAGTCATAATTTTATAGGTCTTGGAGGAACGTGTAGACCCCTTCAACGTTATGTAGAGGCTGTTGGAAGAGATGTAAGAGCGTAGTAAAGGTGATCCCACACCTTCTCTCCTGCGTGCTGCCCACAGTTCCAGGGGCTGAAGCTGGCAGGACCGTGTCCAGTCTGATTCTCCACTGGAGGTGCAAGAGGATCATCCTTTTCTGAGCATATAGAAGTGCAGATTTTGGAGAGGCTTTAACACGTAGCTACATAGAGTTAATGTTTATAGAAGTGTCCCTTCACGCCAGGGTAGCCACCCAGGAAACATCTGCTTCACACCCCAAAGGGCTTAGGCTCTTGCTTCTTAGGTTGTGAGGCATATTTTAACTCAAACAAAGCAGTGTATTTTCCTGCCTCTTGTTCTCAGACAGTTGATGGGTTTCACTGAAATGCTGGTTAAAAAAAATCTGTATCACATCAAGACAGATACCATCACGAGAAATTTCAGCCCAACTGGCTCTTATTTAATAGTGTGCATATGGCGTGCTAGCAGCATACAGGACAAGTCAACTAATTAAATTGCAATTATTTTATGCAATAATTTGTGGTTAGTTTTACCAATATTTCTAACAGTGTTGCAGCTAACACAAGAATTTCAAAGCATCCTTGGAAACTCTCACTGAACTTGACTTGGGGTAAGGGACTTGCTTAATTTCGAACTCCAACTTCACGCAGTTTGTTGCTAAAACACAGGATTGTTTGGAGGTACACACACATCTGAAAATAAAGATGCGGGTGAATTTACAAGACGGATGAAGGGGGAAAGAAACAGATCTCAGAAAAATCTTTGGGACTCTGTGAGTGACCTTTCCACAAGTGAAAGCAGAATACAAAAGAGAATCAACTATTGGATATTATTAAGTGGGTCTCTGCACTGTGGGTTCCTCCTGTACTTAGCTGCTGTACAGGCATGGGAAGCATCTGAGTTAAAATTTGCAGCAATTCAAAGTTCTGAAACAACTTGACATCTTAATTTCATATGTAAGAGTGGAGCTTTCATGATGACACCATTAGGCATCTGGAGAGGATAATTGTGCTTTACCAGTTTACAAGGAGGCATATACTGGGGGATGAAGGCCTGATGAACTTTAAAAGTGCCTTTGAGAACTTGGAGAGAGGAGAACAAAACCAGGAAAGGTTTCCTCATTTTTCTTTCCCTAACCTTGGAGGTTTAGAGAAACGTGACTTATTTATAAATAAGGAGAATGTATAAATAAAAAAACAGTCTCCAAACCTGAGCCTAAAACTGATCTCAGTGTTGCTTTCCATTGACAGATAACAAATATGCTCCTGCAGTCACTCTCAATGGGTTCATCTTTATTCTTGGAGGAGCTTATGCACGAGCAACCACCATCTATGACCCAGAGAAAGGCAATATTAAAGCAGGTCCCAACATGAACCACTCCAGGCAGTTCTGCAGGTGAGAAAAAGAAACTTAAAACTGAATTACCGGTGCCTTAATATTTTCTGCTGATAAATAAGCTAATATAACGCAACAGTGAAGGGGAGAGGGGAAGGGAGGTGTGTATGATCTGGGGGTTCTCCTCATCTCTTTTTTCGTACGTGTTCAGTGACACAGCGTGTCCCAAAGTGCACATCCAGGACCATCATGTGTCTCCTCAAGTTCAGGCACAATGGATCACAGGGAGAGACGAGCGTTGGGCTCCTCCAGTGACTACAGGAATGCTGTTTTCCTCAGTTTGCCATGTGTAACTGGAGGATGATAAATACCAACTGAAGGAGAGACCACTATAATGTGGAACATATTATTGCTAGCTAGCTAAAAGTTCCTTGAAAGAAAAAAAAACACTGAGTAAGCACCACAGCGTGATATTCATTTTTATTTATTATGTGCTTTAGAGGAGGTTTTGGGCTCGCTTCCCCAATTCTGGTCACAGGTTTAACAAATTTCCCAAACTGGCTAACAAAAATAAAGCTTGGCACCATCACGGGTACTGGCAGAACTTCAAGGCCTTTTGAAAAGTCTTACGTGGCTGCTAACAGAAAGGTGGGCTTGTTTCAGGCTTTGGACAGCCCCAGGACCCTGCAGAGCAGATTCCCGTGTGGGGCTGGCTGAGCTATCAGTTTCACGGGGAAAAGCCATCACTGGTCCATGAATGCTGCCACACTTTTTTTTTTTTTAAGAAATTATGATCAGTTTTTCTCTTTTTGCTGGGTTTTTTTCTTCTGTTTTTCTTCATTTTTCCCTTTTATTAACTTCAGGAGCGCCCTCTCTTGGCCGCTGAAGCAGATCTTGTTAAAGGTAAAGGTGTCCGAGCAGCCGGCTCCATCCCTGGTGGCCTCCATAGGGAGGGATGAACTGCCCTTTGAACATCTCTGTTTTGTAAAACATAACAAAAATTGGTTAATTATTAGGTACCTGGAATACTCTACAAGAGAGATTGCATGGGTGATTCCAACCAGGGGCTGCTGGCTGAGCATCTCACCTGAGAACTTCCCAGGCTTTCTAAGGTGAAGAGATGCTTTGCTCTGCACCCTGCAGAAGGGGATCCAGAGGGAGACCTTGGTGATGGACCAAGGAGGGTAAAACTGGTGACCTAAATAGCAGCTGCTGCTTAAGCACCCTAATAAACTGGCTTTGCTTAAGTAGAATATGACACCTGTCAGTAGAAAGTAACTTCAGACTTTTAAAGGACAATTTTTCTAAAACCTAAAGCAATAATGGGCTGGAAACCCACGCTTATAGTGGGACAGGTACCGAGAAAAAAAGGACTAATTCAGTATATCCCAATTCAGTGCTGAAAAAGGCAGAATTTCAAAACTTCTGAAATGTGCTGGGAAATGGCCAAGGAAAAATATTTCAGCCAAAAGGAAATTTAAAACCTATGACAAAAACTAACTAAATAAGTACATACAGAAACAGGGACAATGGGAGGTTAGCAGTGACAAATAGGTTAAATACTGGCTGCTGCTACAGGGGGCTGAGGGAACCAGTGAAGTCATAAATCACAAAGTTTAACACAGACTGATCAGACGGATATTTCTCATCTCTATTTGAAAGTGAGGGACCAAAAGCAGTGGCTGTTGGCAGCAAGGAAACATGGGAAGTCAGAAATTAAGTTCTTAAATCAGGCAACCCGGCTGTCTTACTGGAATTTACATGAATTCTTTAGAGAATTCACTGGGAAGCTGATTGAACCACTAATGCTGATTTTTAATAACTCTTACAATAACTCTTACAGTTCAGGATGGATCAGGGCACTGCCAAAGTGTTTCCGTATTTTGAAAAGGTGAAAAGGAGAATTTTAGTGCAGCAATTAATTTTGCAAAGTACCGATATCAGACTAAGTGGTCTCACTTAGCCTCATGTTGGTCCTCCGCAAAATACCAGAGTGATTAATTTGGGATTTCATCAACAAATAACTAGATGCTAATAATATAATGAACAGCAATCAACGCGCTTTCCTGGAAAGTGGGTGTTGTTAAACCAACCTGTTGTCTTTTGCTTTTTTGGGGGGCAATTGGGCTCTTTGTTTTGGTTTTTTAATAAAACACGCCTGGCTGCTAAAGACAACCGTGCTGCTATAATATACTGCGATTTCTCCGAGGTATTTGGCTGGTATTATACGGAATTAACAAGGCACACATTAGAGAGATTAAATCTGCTTCACTGACAGATCTCAAAATGTAGTTGTTAATGAGAAGATATCATTGAGCAAGGCCACTGGTAGCAAGCATTGATTCTTCTTCAACGCTGTTTAATATATCTACCAACAATCCAGGTAATAGAAAAACTCCCCTGGTAAAGGCTGCAGGTGGCATAGCACTCGGTGGGTAAAAATATGACAGAAGGAGCTATTTTAGCCAGTTATCTGCATGTCTCAGACGGTCTCAAGCTAGCAGCAGTATTTTAAATGCAAAGTAATACATGGAGGAAGCACATTCGGAGCAGCCCTGCTCCCCTTAGAAAGTCAGACACTCAGAGGAGGACATAAAGGAGGCCACTCAGCACTACACAACAGGAGCTCTCATCGCAATGTAGTAGATAAAAGGTCAAAGCAATATTAGATATATAGTATAAGCCCTAACACCGAAACGAATTGAAGCTGGGAAGAGAGAGAGCTGCTGCGTGTGGCATCGGTAAGACGAATGCAGGTCTTGGATCCACACATCAACATCTGGAAATATCAGCAGAAGTTCAAAGGGAAGCTGCAAAAATGACTCCGGGTTGCAAATCAAGTCTTTGACATGAAATTTAAGGAGTCGATCAAAGAAAGGCTGAGAGACAACTTGATCACTGGGGGCAAGTAGTAAAGCTTTCAGACTCGCAGACAGAGGCGCGGCAGGTTACAAGGGCTCGAACATCTCAGCCTTGAAGTGAGGCACTTTCCCAACAGCAAGGATAATTAAACAGCAAACCAGCAAGGGAGGGAGCAGACTCCCCAACACTGTGTTTTTAGGAGGAGATTAGATACGTTTCCAAGAGACATGCTGCCCGGGGAAAAGTCCATGGCCTGTGTATACACAAACTCAGATTAACTAAGCAGAGAGATCCCTTCTGACCTTAGTCTGTGAATCTATAAACTCCTCATTCCACTCATTAGCATGGATCACAAAAAACATGGTTTAAAAGCAGCAACATAAACAACTTGAAAATTAACTGCATGCTATTGATCTCCTCTCACCAGGAATCACTCGATACCAAATTTGCTGGGAAAAATCTTGACCGCATCACTTTTATTTTTATTTGCAGTGTTTCAACATGTTAGTGATGAGGGAGTGTGATGGCTTTGAGCACGGGGAAAAGAAATGTGTGTAAAATCCCCCACGTGTGAAAAATTAAAGGTACATTCAAATGGTCTTAAAATAAAGTTAAATTATTTGTAATGAAAAATGAATTTTAAAAAAAGTTTCCAATCTCCAGCTCACAATCAAGAGAAGAGCAAATTGAGCATCATTTTCAGATTAAGCCCGGACTGATGGAAGTCAGTAAGAAATTTGTGTTGGCCTAGAATCAACCTTTTGAGGGATGGTGCCAAGCGGACAAAGAGCAATAATATGTCTGCAGCATTGTAAAATTCACTGAGAGTTCACACACAGGTCATGAACATCTTCCACAAGATGTGTGAGGGTGAGGGAAATACTTGACATTTCTCAGGCATGAGGCAAGTGTGTCCCGTGGACCCCATCTTGGTTTGGCAGCTCCAAGCTTGTGGAATCTTTGAAGGTGGAGGCAGCAGACAGCAGTCAACGGGGATGAAGAGCTGAGATGATCACACCTTGTTCTGCTGGACACCTCCCTCCAGAAATACTTGAAAAGACATCCCTGCCCTCCAGTGCTGGCAGTTCCTCCCTTTGCAGTCCTCCCTTCCTGCTATGCCCTTCAAGGGTTTATTTTTCCACGAGCAAAAAGAATACCGAATGCTTTTCTGTGCATGATTAAAAATTCCATGTTCTGCTTGCTTAGGATGCAGGCGGCGTGCAAACAGGCGTGTGCTACAGAGAGGCTCCACGAGCGGCAGCGTGATGGTGCCAGCAATAATTCCAGAGCAGCTAATTTAGTACCAGCAATTCCCAACAGACACCAGAAAAGCATTTTCTTCCTCCTCCTCTGACTGTTAACCAGTAAGATTTATTAGATGGTTCTGCCAAATGGAAATCTTTAATAAAACTTCGACTTGGGCTGAACAGCACAAAAATAGGGTCGGTTTGTGGATTTTTTTTTTTCTTTTCTTCCCCCCCCCCCCTTTTTTTTAAATAAGCCCTTGTTCTTGAACAGCGAAGCATGGTGACTCCTGTGCTTAACAACTAGGCATTGGTAATGTACAGCACCAGCTGCAGACTCCCCGAGCTGATTCCTTTCCTCATTGCAAAGTTTATGGCAACTCCAGGCACTGGAAGGGGTTAGAGCACAGCTTGTTTGGATGGATATTCCCAGGTGAAGCTATTACAGAGCACGGTTCCTTAGCAGCCTCACACTTCTCAAGCCCACAGACATAAAGGCTGGTCTGTTCAGCAGGCAGCTGGAAGTGATTGTGGTCCAGAAGGGAAAAACCAAGATCTTCCAGCGTATCTGGAAGGAGATGCGTGGCTGGGACCATGCTCCACGGACAGCGGAGGAGAACTGCCACACCAGACTAACAGCAATAATTTCTGTAGCAGCTGATGACATGAAGGATTTTGGTGAGCATTAAAGCGTAACATACAGCCAGAGCACTCAGGCCGTTCCTGGTGCACAGTGGCCTTCAGAATAAAACTGTGCTGGTTTTCAGCAACGAGGACCAATGCCACATGATGGTTTTGGATCATTAGCAAGGGAAAGTGCTGGCAGAGTGGGGGAGAATATAACTGGAGCTTGGCCAAAACACCCACACTAATAATCCTGCTCCAAGAAGTGGTGTGATATCCTTCTAATTGACCATGACTAATCTGGACCCTCATTTATCCACCTCATTGTAAAGATGACACCTCTGGCAGCACAACACGGCCACCCGAGCTCCAGCCCTCTCAAACAGAACAACTGGGCTGCCAGCCTGGCCGCAAACAGCCACGGAGGTTGTCAGCACAGCTACCAAACTCAGGACGATGCTTTGGCACACCAACCACCACCACCCATGGAGAGGGCAGCAGTGCCTTTCGCTTCAGCATTGCAATCCACCATGCAGGCTTCACTAAAACATCCCCGGTTTAAGTAGAAGCTTAAGAGGTGCTTACAGCTCTGCCCAGCACCACCCAGTGCCGCTCCCCACAGCGGCTGCTACCTTGCAGGCTTCTCTGATTCTACCCCTAACTCCTTGATGAACATTGTCCGGTTCCACCTCCAGTAAAGCCCTCCTGAATACTTAGAGCAGGAAGAAAATTCAGCCACTAATAAATGCTGGGAGTGTTTTCTTCTTTTAAGCAGATTCTGTGCCTATCTAACTGATAATAATGTTTATGGAACAGCTCCAAATAAATTAGGGAGTGTGTGTGTGTGCATAGCCAGGGCTGAGGAGAGAGAGGAGCTTTGTTTGTGACCTCAGAAGCTAGGAAGTTTCAGGAAGTCAAAGCAACACACTAACTCAGCCATTTCAAATCTTTTACAACCCCAGACATCACAAGACAGGATTTTTAAAAATTATTTTTTATAATTTCCTGATAAAGCCAATGTAATCTTTAGGACTAAGCAAGCAATTATAAAATAATAATAATAAACAAAATCAACAGACTTTGCTGGTAGTCTGCCTGCTTGGTGCTGCTATGTCCGGTCATCACGACTGGGAGAGGGAAGGGCTGGAGTAGGAGCTCCCAGGAACTCAGGTCTCAGACATTAGAGAAAAGAGGCGTTGACATCCTCTGCCTTGGATTGCTTCCCAGCAGGAGACTTTCACTGTAAGATACCTTGGAATGAAAAGTGGAGGGTCTGTAATAGTCTTAGTGGGAAGGTGGCCACCAAGCAGCTGATCTGCCTGAGCAGGGCCCCAGCTCACATGTGCTGAGCCCTGGTGCTGCACACCTGAGCTGGAGCGCAGGTAGGTTTGCTCATGTGTGATTAGAAGAGTTAATTAAAAAGCAGTGCAAAGGCAAATGCAGCAACAAAGGAACATCAGATCCTGGTCTGCATCTGCAGGGGCATTACTAGCAGAGATAAGAAGTGTGGTCATCCCACTCTACTCAACCCTTTTCAGGCCACACCAGGTGTACTGTGTTCACTTCTGGCCCCCACAATTCTAAAAAGGCATGGACAGACTGGAGAGAGTCCAGAGGAGGGCCATGAAGATGATCAAGGGGCTAGAGAACCTACCTTATGAGTAAAGACTGAAGGAGTTAGTTCTTTTCTCCCTGGAGAAGAGAAAGCTCAGGGGCTACCTCATCACAGTATTCCAGCATTTAAAGGGTGGCTACAACGTGGATGGAGGCTCTCTCTTCACGAGGGGCAACATGGAGAAGACAAGGGGCAATATGTACAAGTTGCATCAGGAGAGCTTTCCTCTCAATATAAGAATTTTTTACAGTACCCATCACTGGAGGTTTTCAAGATGCAGTTGAACAGGGTGCTAGATAATCTCATCTAGTGTCCTTTTCCCATGAAAGGTTGAACCAGATGATCTTTCAAGGCCCTTCCAGCCTGGGCTGTTCTATGATTTTATGATTCAATGACTCGCCTTGTCCATCAAGTCCTTTAATGATCAGCTGTCAGAGAGGGATCTTCTCTGCCACCTCTTTGCTTAGGCTGGGGAAAGACTGCAAGGTGGATAAGCAGAGAAGGGATTTAAAGGGTTTGTAGATTACACAACCATGAACAGCCAGGTCCCCACCAGCCCTTGGTGCATCTCAGCTTCATTGGAGCATGATTCATAGCTTCACGGAGGTCAGCAGATGGAATGGACTAGGGGTGGCAGCATCGGAGTGTAGTCACAACATGATCCTCTGACCCTGCTCATGGTTTGGGCAATGAAGGAAGCCCTGGCACCTCGGGTGAAGCGGCTGCAGGGCTATCGGTGAAGCCTCTCCAGTAAACGGCAGTAATTAGCCAGGGAGCAGAAAGCAGAGTCGTTAGCCTGCCAGGTAATCATTTGCAAAATGCTGAAATGTATTTTCCTGGAAGGAGTGGATGAAGTGACCTCCATTTTGATGCCAATTACCTTCACCCCGGGCATGCTGCTGGAGATATGAAGGTCCAGCTGCTCCTTAGCTGGGGCCCCAAAGCTGCCAGAGGGTTTGCATCCCTGCAGCAAGGCTCTGCAGCGTGGAGCGTCCTTCCTCTCTTCCCAGCTCTGACAGCCTGTAATCATTTTATCTCTCAGGATTAATGGCACCGAGCAATAAACTCGCATCCTAATTATTGTAATTATTTCTTTCTTTGTACGTCAGCCTTGGTAACGATGTTTTTACAGCTGATGGGATGGAAGGGAGGGCAGAAAAGAAATATTGTCACAGTAATGAAGAAAGAGCAATGAGCATACTCCTTTCCACTCACTTTCCTCACGGTTTTAGAGCCCACTTGAGTTTTCTGTTCCCTAAGGTCCCAGAAATTAGCAGTGATTGTCCTAATACTGCAAAGTAGCAGCAATCTAGGACTAGATTTCTAATTGATCTTAAGTACCTACCTCCCACTTTAGCCCCAGAGATGCCTGAATGTCTCCAAAGTCCCCTGTACGGGTAAGTACCCGCTGCGTAGAACTGCCTGTTTCTTGGTAGCAGGAGGAGCTCCCTGTTCTCTTAACCTTGGGCATGACTCACAGCAGAGCGCTGTGCCAGCCTTATCCATGGGAATTGCATACGGAGGGGGCAGAAGCTCCTCTAATCGCCGTTTAAAATTCATTCGGTCTGTCAGAGGGTGGAATTCGGCATCCATTTCTTCCCCAACATGTTAGCACCATGATGGGAGGCTACAGTATTGAGCTACTTGTCTCAGCTGCTGGGCAGGAATTTCTTCCAGTGCCGTAGCCCAGGTGCTGGAGAAGAAGAGCAACGTTTGCCCCTAATCCAGAGCACGGGACGGGGAAGAACCCGCACCTAGATCGTTTTGGGAAGGCTCTACAGTGGCAGCAGCTCTGGCTTAGAGTAGCTGCTACTAAACGTGTTATAAAGGAGACTTTTCTAGAAGTGTGGGCAGCTAAGGTACCACACAGGGATTTGTAAAGCACCCACCTCCCTGTTTAGAAATCTAACACTAGATGCCCAAGGGAATGCCAGGCACTTAGGGCCACGCTTCAGCTATGCAGCACACAGCCAGGTAGGAGGGACTGCAGCCTGGGCTGTTCCTGTTCTCAGGGTCACCTAGAGTCCTCCTGTCCATCCCATTCTTCCCATCCAGATAAAAAACTCCATGCTGAGCAGCCTTGTGGCGTGACGAGCAGTAAGTGCTCCATATGTACGTGGTAACAGCCACTAAGGTCCTCTCTGTGCTGGTGTGAGGTGCTGTCATCTACACTAGCGTGTCCACACCAGTAAATTAAAACTTAGCTGATGCCATTCATGGGCACTGGACCTTGGATCACCAACGCTGGTGGAACCAGCCCCAGGGTCCATGCTCCACACTAGTAATTCTTTTTTGTTGCCCATTATTGATGGTCCTGCAGCCACATCTTTTTGTTCTGTGTTTGGGAGTTTGTTTGATTTTTTCCAGCTTCACCCAACAGAATTGCTAAATTAACCCATTTACTTTTTCTTTTCTTTTTTTGGTCAAGCTTTGTGTAGGGGTACTTTTTTAATGACCAGTCAGCATTTCATTAGAGAACCACGGCAGCAAAGCTGCTCTGTACCGCAGTCCCTCTCTGACACTGGACCTCCTTCCTCCCAGCACAGCCCAAACCGTATCTCAATTCAAACAACCTTCCATCTCCGTCAGCTTCACTATTGAGAAACAAAAGTGAAACACAAACAGCAACCACTACCTTCTGGCCTCATTTCTGAACTCTCATCCTGCTGCTTTCGGCAGCCCCTCCAGCGCCCTGGGACTGTTTCAGCATGGGGTTGGCACCATCCTCCCTCCTCCTCATGCCGTATTTTGCAAGTTGTCATTCCCAGCCTGACTTCCTTGAAGCAGTAACTTGTTCCAGTAGAGAGATGGGCTTCCCACCTCCCAACAAATACCCTAAGTCCTAAACCGTGGTTTAATTTGCGCGTTTGTCTGATTGACTGGGTCAGCTGGTCCTGCCACCCCTGCTCCCTCCTGGCCATAGGGACTCAAGCCCTGGCCAGAGTCCCTGCCAGGCAGTGCCTCTCTGCAACCAGCTCTGGCTTCTTCCGAGGTGGGCTCCTTCTCTTTCAGAGCTGCCTTTCAGGATGACACTTGCTTTATGCAAGTCCTCATTCTTCCCCATTTCTCCCTGACGTTTCAAAAATAATTACCAGTGGTTCAGTTAGTTCATTAGCAAACTCCCTTAGGACCCTGGGCTATGTATCATCCAGCCCTGCTGATTTGTGGATAGGCTCTAATCAAGTGTTTCAAGCCTCTCTCTCCTTCCTCCTCCTTTCAGATTAACAGTTATTTTGACAAGATTCTCATTATTTCCTATTTCCTGGCAGTACCCAGGGACTAGGCTTATTTAAGTCCTCACTGTTGTCATTGTGCGTTTATTTTTAACCTCAGGCTCTGCTTCTCCACAAGGACATCCAAGTTTTGTGTTCTTCAGAAACACATGGCTTTGTCGGTGCCATTTTAGTCTCAGTTCATCCTGGGTCTTCCAGTGCTCTCTTGTCTTTTGCCTTTGTCACTTTTAATTCTTTTTCTTACTGCTGCTCCAGAATTAGCCAGAAGAAATTACTTTGCTTTCACCAGGTCTACAGGGTTACTGCCTTCTCCACCTTTTTAGATCTAACCTTCTTGGCTGCAATTAATTTTTCATCTTCCCCTCCCTCTTCTTCTCCCTGCTGTCCTCTGGTGTGTAAACACTCTCCAAGTCTCCATTTTCCTTCCCAACACAACCATCCACCAGCTGCTCTTGGAAGGGACCCAACCACCAGAAAACCTCTTAGATGGGACCCCAGTCACCAGAAAAGCCACGGCCAACCCCATCCAGCTTAACATCATCTTTAAATGTTGGGGGGGGCAAACTCAGGCTTCCCAGCAGATGAAAAGCAGAGCAGCCCCCACTTTTGGATTTTCCCACTCACAGTGGGAAGGCAGCGTGGACAACACAGCAGCCCTGCGTAGGCTCTTCCCACCCAGCTCCCTGCTGTCCTTCTGCCCTTTCCCAATACACACACAGGAGCTCAGCTTCTCATCTGTCTTCATCAGCCCAAAGCGAGTGTCATGCCATGCACACAACTGCTGGAGAAGCCAAGGGGTTAGGTGGAAGGAGGAAGAGATGAGGCCAAAAAGCAGTTTTTCTTTGAAATACCTTCCCTCCTACAAGAGCCCATGAACCATGCACAGGATTAGCTCAGCCTCGTTATCCTTAATTTGCAGAAGAAGTCTGAAGTCAAACACTTCCATTTTATAAAAGCATTAAGGTTTTTTGTCTTCTTCAGATGCCCATACAGCTCCTCTGCCAGTCCCTCAGCTGCACATCCCCAGCCATCAGATCTGTGCCCCCCGGGTTGGCTCTCCACTTGACACCCCCCACTGCTGGGGGTGCAAGGAGGACAAAGTCAGCAAGACCTCCAGGCTCCTGCCCCAGAACGTGACCATGGAAGAGGCTGAGGCAACAGAGCATTTTTTGGAGGCTTTTTTCTGTTGTTTAAATTAGAGACAGCATTTATCTACCTTGTAGGAGCATAAAAAGGATTAATTTGGAGGAGAGAAAGGGAGAGGGAAGGGAAATGTCCACACAGCTTTATATAGATAAAAGGTGTATTCATCATTTACCCCTTGTTATGAAAGACTGGGTTTGTTTTAAGCCTACAAGAAAATTGTTGGGTAAGAAGACTAACTAAAACTTTCTTTTTTTAAAAAAATGCAGCGCTGTGGTTCTGGATGGAAAAATCTATGCCACTGGTGGGATCGTTAGCAGCGAAGGACCTGCCCTGGGAAACATGGAAGCCTACGACCCTAAAACAAACACATGGACACTTCTACCAAATATGCCCTGCCCTGTTTTTCGACATGGCTGCGTAGTAATCAAGAAGTACATTCAGAGTGGCTGATGTTACCGAGGAGCTGGATGCAGAACTGTTTGTACCTGTTGAAAGCAGGCAAGAAGAATACTACTACTTAAGAAACAAAAGCAGCCAAGCCAGCCAGTGAACATATTGCTCTAAAGTCTTGAATAGTGTCTACATTGAATGTAGAAAAATCATCCTCACCTTTTGGTGAACGAGGAGCAGAGAGCTCCGTGCTATGTAAGATATTGTAACTTAATAATACAAGGGTGCCACTAGATGTTATAGTGGCACTTGTTCTGGATGTCGGCTTTTGGTCAACCCAGGTGCAATAGAATTTCACATTATTTTTTAAGCTGGGGAAGAGAGGAAAAAAAGAAAAAAAAAAAAATCTGCATTTTACTTTAGAGCTCAAGCTTGATTCTTAAAATAACCATGCAGGTTAGTTTTACTATTACACTTTAGGCATCAATCTATTTGAGAGGTCAAAGTGTCCTTACCACTTTGATTCCTACCTTTGTTTTTAACAAATACATGCTTCTCAGCACCAACGGCTGAGAGAAATCTTGTGTGACAGATGGCTTACGGTGGTGTCAGTCTTCCATCAGATCAAACAAATCTTTCAGTCCTCTAGAGCAGAGCCCAGAAGTGGGGTGAGGTGGGGACTGAAGAGAAGAAGAACAATTAGTAATAAATCCCATGTAAAATGAAGGGGGGAAAAAAAGAAAAAAAAAAAAAAAAAGGTCTGTTGTGCTGGATGAGTTTCTGCTCCCGGTGATACTTGTGTGGGCACGTGTGGCCATGCCCACAGGTGGGGGGCTTCTAGACCTTTTCCTCCTGGTTTCTGCTGATGAGCAAACTTGGCAGTGCTCGATTCCCTAACACAAAATGGAAACTGTTTCGATTCCAGAGGCGTCCTCCTGATAAACTCGCTCTTCACTTCTGATTGGGATCACATAAAAACAGCGTAGTGTGGGATTTCCACGCTTTCATCAAACGGAGAAGATGCCTCCTCTTGTGGCTACACACTCCGTTTTGGCTCTCAACCAAAATGCCTGACGTTGGGATACATGCCATTATCTTTTACGTAAAGCCTGAGAAGTTTTTTATTTTTTCAGGTTTCCCCATAGGTGTGGAAACCTTGTACTTCTCTCATTTACAGATTTTAAACACACGAGTTTAAATCCCATGGTAGAAAAATACATAGAGTTAAGCCCAGTATAAGAGACTTCAAATGATTACTGTGTAGAGTTGTAAGTATATGCACAGCACAGGGGTTATATTTTTATATATATTAAAATATTGTCTATCCAGAGAGCATTGTGATGTGGAAATTCTTTATAAATTTATACATAAAAGGATCAAATGGGGGACGGAGCGGGTAACCTAGAGGGGGCAGGGGAAAGAATCTTAAAATTCACAAATAGGAAGTAACCCCAAGCTAAGGATTGTCTGGTTTCTTTCCAAGTAGAGGGAAAAAAAGTTGCCATACTTGCCTTTGCGGACTCAGATCCCAAATGCCGTGCCAGTAACTCGAGAAGGAGGGCCCGATACAGGGCGTGGGTGAGATCTTACCATCGATGCTAGTTGAATTTCATACCAAATACGCTTTTTATACAGAGAGAGGTCTGCCTACAGCTTTGGGGAAATCAATGGAGATGGTTAGCTAATCATCTTATTTTATTAATAATCGTTTATAAAATAAAAGAAAAAAAAATGGAATTTCTATCTTGCAGTATTTAAAGTGCTCAAGTCGGCCGAGTCAAGCTATAGGGTGACTCAAGTCTCTCATTTTGACAGTGAGGTTCCAGCCTTTGTTATGCAGTTGTTTTATTTATTCTTTAAAGAAAAAAAAAATAATAATAAGCACAACAAAATTATATACTAGTATGTCATTTAAAGTATTTATGTCAAACAGGGTGCAAGTGTGAACCTAAAGATTGGAGCACAAGTTTCTAACTGCCTGGGGCAGGACTAATTTTAGTGTTGGTGTGTGTCTACCTCCAAAGGAGGTGCTACCTGTCAACGAGACCTAAACACATTCAACATTTCCAATTTAGCTTATTTCTTCATTTCTCACACTGGAACAAAACTGGCTATTTCTGTGAATAATATTAAAAACAGGGTTATCTGTAATGGTATTGTATATAGTTTATGTTTACTGTTAAGTTCTTGTTATATTATAATAAATATATTTATAGATCTAGATCCAGCATCCAGATTGGATTACTTTTGTCACAACACCGCATGAACGGTGACTTCAGGTTTCATCCCAGCTGTGGATAAAAAGTGTTCATTGCACCCAGTGAGCTGCTCTTGCAAATCCAACAGAGTATCGCTAATATTTAAATGCTCGGTAGCTTCCAAAGTACTTCAGTTCTTAGAAGTTATTTTGGGTTTTATCCAGCAATACTGTTTCTTTATCTATTTTCCCAAGCTTGATATTAAGTAAAGAACAAAAGGGCTTAAGAAATAGGAAACTATCTTAAAAAAACAAACCACCACTGATCAACAACTTGGTTTGTTTTGGTTTAAATGCCCAGAAGATGAAAGCCACTTTTGCCCTGTGGTCAAAATTCCTTTGTGTCCAGAGGGGAGCTCTGTACCTCACTGGACACATCCTTCAGAGAGCGCTTAAGTGCAACTCTTTGTGGTTTCTTTGATGTTTCATTAGGGTGTCATCTGGTAGTTGTAAAACTGGGTATGGAACAAAGATGAGCCAAATATAACTAGTCTCAAATACCACCGCAGTGGAACATTTCAGCTGGTTCTTAGGAGGTAATATCTGTTCTACGCATTAACAGGAAGATTCTAACATCTATTGAAATTGTCTCCGGTTCTTACCCAGTACATCTGTGCAAGTATTTAACAGCGTGAGCCGCAGTTTTTAAACATTTCAGCTGAGGTTTAGTGGCTCAGGTTGAACAGCCCGTGAAGAGCCTTGCAATTCAATATTACCAATCCAGACCAAGTGGAGTGAGCTGCCAACCTTTTCATCGACACTGCAAAGATCTCTTACTCAGCGCTAGTCAATAATACTTGGTAGGATGAACAAGACGCAGGCTATTTGCTTTACTTGTATGTGGAAATTATTGTAGCTCCCCTCTGGGAAGTTGGCTGAGCGCTTTTGCCAAACGAATCATGTACACGTATCTGCCCCGCGATTTTCCTTCTTAAAAGCTTTAAGAAATCCAGGGGATGGGCTGGCTCAGCAGCCCGATAATGATAAAAACTCCTTTGTTCGCTGGGCTGACTCTCCCCGGGCTCACCTGGGAAGGAGCGTGATCTCCAAGCGGGGCTGTTCGCTGCATTCAGGCAATCGCCTCCCCCTGACAATCTACACAAGCCATCCACGTTTCTCCTGCTGCTTCATCTCATGGCAAACACACTGTACTAATAAAAGCTCAGCAACCTCGTCTTTTAATTAACTGCAGCTCGGTGTTAAGGCTGAGCTTAGCACAGTGCAATTGGAGCAAGCTAATTGGCGCGGTTGTTACACTTCAGCTTGCCCTCGGTGGAGTCCAGACAGCCCGAACTCCAGCACGAGCACCCACTTTCCGCAGCGGTGGGGATTAGCTGGGAGAGGAGCCTGCGCTTCTGCCTGGCTTCAGAGGACCATTATGTTTCGTCAGCAGGGGCAGCAAAGGCACAAACAGCTTCAGGTACTTACCCACCCACCCAGCTTCTCATGAAGAATTTCTCTGAAAAAACAGGAACCGATCCCGAAGCTTTTCTGCGTTGTCTTGAACGCAAGGGCAGGTGTCAGAGCCACGCTGCCTCCCCGCACTGACTGCAAACGGTGACAACGTAACAGGGGAGGAACACACCAACTGCGCGTGCCGTCGAGTCCTGGCAGGCTCAGGAAGATGCGGACCCTGTGGCTACCCTGTCATCTGCACAACTTGTCATGCTAATACAAGCTTTTTAAATTGGACGAGACCCTCGAGCTCACCCCTTAATGCCTTCTTTCCCATTTTGAGTCGAAACGGGAGCCGAAACGTGCTTTTGGCTGAAGCAGAGATGCCAGCACATCCGGAAAGGCAGGGCTAAGTTCCCATCGTCGGCGAGTGTTCTGGGTTGATAACTTCAGGCTGCAGAAAAAGCCAGAAGGAAAACGGTCTGGAGGGAAGCAGATGGATGTGTCTCAGGCACAGTGTTTCCATCACTCATTACATTAAGCTGGACAATGACACCAGAACAGAAACACCATTTTTCCTTGGAAAAGCCAATCTGTTTGAGCCATGATTAAACACTTGCTGAGGTTAGAATTCATGAACGCAAGAGCTGCCATCATGGGCTCCTTAGCCAAGCTGCACAAGCATGACAAGCAGATCAGCACGGTCTCCAGCTGCTGAAGACTGGAAACAAAATGGAATCATAGAATCATTTCGGTTGGAAAAGGCCTTTAAGACCATAAAGTCCAACTATTAACCTGGCACTGCCAGGTCACCACTAAATCACGTCCTTCAGCACCGCAGCTACATGTGCTTTAAATCCCTCCAGGGATGGTGAATCCACCACTTCCCTGGGCAGCCTGTTCCAGGGCTTGACAGCCCTATCTCTGAAGGAATTTTTCCTAATGTCCAAACTAAACCTCCCCTGGTGCAACTTGAGGCCATTTCCTCTTGTCCTATCACTTGTTACTTGGGAGAACATACTGACCCCCACCTCACTACAACCTCCTTTCAGGTAGTTGGAGAGAGCGAGGTGGTCTCCCCTCAACCTCCTTTTCTCCAGGCTAAACATCTCCAGTTCCCTCAACTGCTCCTCATAAGCCTTGTGCTCTAGACCCTTCACCAGCTTCATTGCTCTTCTTTGAATGTGCTCCAACACCTCAATATCCTTCTTGGAGCGAGGGGCCCAGAACTGAAAGTGTCAGACTACCCTGGAGAACGACTCTCCCTTTGCGAGTCACCAGTGCTTTTTCTTTTGATCCCACACACACTACTTTCAGTAATTCCTGGTTAGCTAGCGGATTTCTTAAAAAGAGTTACAAATTCCAACTCTCTCTATCTAAACAAATTCTACTTTAATCTGGAGCAGCTTCACATACAAAATTAAATGTTTTGGCTCGGTTGCTACCTGGAGAAGGAAGCTCCAGTGCTGTCATCAGGCCAAATCTGCCTCTGAATTTTTCATTAGTGGTGGTCTATACAATGAAAGCTTGAAAGGCTGCCTGCTGGTTTTAATTTCATCATCTGTTATTTTTGAACAGCATTCTCTTTTCCTTCGGCTTTCATATCCCAGATCTTACACAGCAAGATTCATACTGGCAACGGTATCAAACTCGTTCACGGCCTGTCCAGAGAACAGCACTAGGAACCCAGTTTTTCTAATAGCTTGACAGGCAACTTCAGCTCGTGGCTTGTAAGCAAATTAGTACAGAACTAGGAATTGTGATGACAACTGAGGCTAAGCTGAAGATTGCTTGAAGTCACACCTTGCACCACAGGCAATACACACACTTTCTCCATCATCCAGCACCGGTGACCTTTTCTCACATATTTGTGAGGAGCAGATGTTTAACTAAGGTCACCAGCAACACTCCTACATAAGCTTCAGCTTCCCACTTCAATTAAAAAAAAAAGTTTGTAAAAATTATAGCTCTTACAGATAGAAAGGAACCGATTCCTCTCCACATCTTGGGAACTTGAAGCAGCCCCTAATTTCTAATACAACATCCTTGTGCTGGTGGACAGCATCAGAGTAAGGATCAGTGAACTCAATAGGGAAGGTGACACACCATAATGCTTATTATGCTCTACCAGCAACACTGTCCCTCCACTCCAGTAAAAATAATCAGCTCTCACAAAGCAAGCCTAGATTTCCAAGCCCGCTGGAATTTCTGTAGCCACTCTGTTTCCATTACAAGAGATCACCTTTAAATAAATTACTTGCTTTCATGTCCAATGAACACAGCACCCCATTACTTCTGGAGGTGTTCAAGGCCAGGATGGATGGGGTCTTGAGCAACCTGGTCTATTGGGAGGTGTCCCTGCCATGGCAGGGGGGGTTGGAACTAGATGATCTTTAAGGTCCCTTCCAACTCAAATCATTCTGTGATTCTTGACACCGAGTTCAGTTTCACTTGCTTCAATTTATGCCCAGCTTTTCTGCAAGCTGCCCGTTTAAGTACTAGAACGTTTAAATGCCACACAGCTTTTCTGAGGACAATGAAGATCAGAAACGTGGCAGGGAGTGCTTGGGAGTGGCTGACATTTCCACTCCCTATTTGGCAAGAGGTGTCCTCCCCTATCAGATGCCCAGACTACACGCTACCACCTGGAGAAGATGTTAGACCTTCCCTAGTGGATAAGGGTTTCCAGTTCAGGAGGTGACCTAACTCTCAACCATATCCCAAACGCCCAGAAGTCTCTGCCCTGCTGACTTTCATTTTTAATAACATGTATTTCAGAAAGAGAGCGGATGATGTGACAGTTATCAAAAGGGCAAGTGAAATGACTGAGTAATTACAGGGCATTCACCTGACATCAATCCCAAGTAAAAATGGAAAGATGATATCTACCCAAACTGATCATGAATCAAAGAGATAAGAATGAATACAATGATTTTCTAGAAAATCGGCTGTATCACACAAACCTGATCTCATTCTCTGACAGGATTACACATTTGATTGATAAGGTAATAGATTTTCAACAGCATGTGACAAAATACTTCAACTTTCTCGCTGTACAGTATGCAGACAGCAGATATTAAACAGGCTAAGAACAGGCGGATTAATTGAGGAGTATCTACTCTGTTCGAGTACTTCTCAATTTGGTATTATCAGAGTATTTCTAAGGGGGGATCCTGTTCTTCCGAAGTTCAAGGAAAACGTTGACACAAATCACTAGTCACAGGCTCGTGGAAAAAGAGACTAGCAAAGCAGAAGGTAGCGAGAACCGAACAAGTCATACGGACTGTGCTGGCTCCTCTGGCTGCCTGCGACCACCTAAACAAAAGCCCTTTTCATAAAGCAAAGTGGGACCTCAGAGAGGTGGGGGAGAGGAAGGCTGACATTCAGGACGGAGATCAGCCATCATGAAAAGCTGCAAGTCTGAGAAGAGTCAAGCAACAAGAGTTCCCGGCCCAATTTCATGGCATAAAAGGACTAAATTGATCTTCGGATGTGTAAAAAAGGGGAACAGTGAATAGGAATCAGTGATTTTTAGCTCTATATATGGCACTGGTGAGACTGGTGCTGGAATATCACATCAATTTCCTCTGTGAACGAATGTTTTTGAAGATGTTGAAAAATTGACCTACTGCAGAAAAGAGCCACAAAATTGACTTAAAGGCTGGAGAAAATGCAAGGAAAGCCATAAAGAGCTCATTCTGCCCAGCAAAAAGGCAACTGAGAGGCTACTTGATCAGAGTGCATTAGTATCTTCATGGAGGGGAAAAAATCCATGTATAGAAAGTCCAGAACATAAAGAGAAGACAAGCAGCGCAAGGAAGTAGAAGCTGGACCAAAACACATGAGGAATAGGGCAGGTGTTTCTACCCGTGAGCTTAACCCCTTGAAGCAAAGCTCAAGGAGCAGGGTAGATGTGCAAGCTCTGCAGATCAGGACAAGATGTCCCCTTGAAGTTAGCAGACCCTGCACAGGCATGAGATTAACTCACACGTGCCGCAGCAGCAGATTGAACAAAGTGTTTTCTGCTGACATGATTCTCCAGGACTAAACTTGAATTTTTGTGACAAATTGCCAAACATTTAAATCATCGTTAGGTGTCAGCTTGTTTCCATTTCCAAAATTTATTCTCATGTATGGAAAGGATTAGTAAGATTCAGCTTGTGCTTTTGTGGCTGTCCTCTGACTCTTGTGAAAAGGAAGCTTTTTCTTTTAAAAAAATCTTTCTGCCTCCAGGACAGGCTTTAAATTTTAGAGCAAGACTCTGAGGCACTCTAACCCCAGTATGGAGGCTACACATTAATTTCAAACCCGTTACATCTCCAGCGCTTCATGAAAGCGTAGTCTTACGTGCTGATGCTTCCAATACTTAAAACATCTACGCAAAACAATAATTTATTACTGAACTGATGCTAACAGTCACATACATGCGACTATTCACATTTTATTTCCTTTATCTCACTAAACCTTTTGCAGTGTCACAGAGAATGCAGTGGGCATCACTTGGAAGCTCATTTCAGAATTATGTTCATTAGAAACCTAAACCAGATTGGCAGTTTGTCCTTCCCTGCCACCAAAACCAGGTGTCCCTGTTCTCCTGCGCATCCTTCACACCGAGAAGAGATCCTACGGGGCGTGAGGAAGTCAGCATAAGAACACAAGACCTTTATGACAGAACTAGAGCTGGGGTTCTGGAGATGAGAAATAGTTACTGAATGAAACTGGCATTATTTCATTTCCCTCCACAGCAGAAAGACTCAATTTCTTAGAATTTAGTCCAAATGTAACATGTTTTCTAGGATGAGTATTTTTGGTCCCTGCTTTACTACTTTTGCTGAAGAAATACTTCAAAGGGGGCCCTTTTGAAATTTCCTCAAGTCTTTCCCTCCTATCAATCTAGAGTCCCAAATCTGACAGGTCATCTTCTACAAAGGCCTACTTCCATGCACAGCTGAACATCTCTGGGTTGGAGCACAATTCGTATTTTACATGGAGGCAAAGAGGGTTTCAACACAATGTAATTGACCTCCACAAAAAAACCCAGGATGACCCATGGTGTGAGCACTCCCAGCAGCCATCCAGGCTCAGGGACCGGTACGTTTCTCACACATACTCCGCCAAATTCCCAGTTGCTGAGAGACAGAAGAGAACACAAAGAAGAGTCCACCCCAGCAGAACCAACTCAGCTCCTGCAGCACACCAACACATCCCAAGCACCTCAGCAGTGATTCCCCAAACGCAGAGCCTGGACAACCTCCCCTCTGCTCTCAACCTGCCCCGCTCCTCTAAATCCATCCGAGGAGCCTTCTAACGCACCTTAGCTCCAGGTTACCTCCTGCACCTTTATTCCCAGTCAGCACGCACAGATCGGCAATGCGGACGGCCGTGAATCCATTTAAAAACATGATAAAGTGCCAAGTNCACAGATCGGCAATGCGGACGGCCAGCTTTACACTCCCGGCCGTGAATCCATTTAAAAATATGATAAAGTGCCAAGGTTTAAAAGGAAAAGGATTTTCCCTGCTATGAACGTAAGGCTCAGCACAGCATAACTCAAGGGCATTCCTCAACCAAACGGAGCTCAGTCATAGTCACAGCCATTTACTGGCGGTGGGTTCAACTGACATACACTCCCTGTGCAAAGGATCACACTGTAAAAACTTCCCTAGAAATGGAACGAGGCTGAATTAATTAGTGTTAAAGTTTATAATCCCTCATTTTTACATCATAGTTACATGACCACAAGTGATGCATAAAAGCAGGAGAAAAAAAAAATAATGAAGCGTTTGGCTTCATTAATCAGTTCATAAGTTTACTGATCTAGCTTGCAGAATTTACTCAGACGCAGCGCGAGTTTAAAACCCCATCTATTACAAGTCCAAATCCAAATCCTGCTCAAGACACAGAACAAAAGGATCTCACTTTTAATTTTTTTTAATTATCTGAGAAGCTTAAAGGAGGAAACAGAATGTGCAGCACTTCAAATTAAAGGAAATATGGGAAAATGCATTTCAACGCTACGTTCAAGCCAGAAACCAGCAGCAGGAGGAAGCAGTGCTAAGCAGTGACCACTTGACAAACGAGCGTTGCACAAGCTTCTGCTGAGGCTTTATTGACAGCCTGTGATGCAACTCAACAATTCCTCACCAATTCATGCTTTTGAAGCACCACTCAAAAGTTCACTAAGTATTTTACAAGAATCCTTTTGTCCATGCCCAAATAAAGCACAGATTTGTCCCTTCTGACTCATTATTTTTACAACCACTATCAGGAATAAGGCCTGAAACACGGCCATCACCTCTCCTGAAAGGTGGGAACAGATATGCAAGGTCTCATATAGAATCATAGAATAGTTTGGGTTAGAAGGGACCTTAAAGATCATCTGGTTCCAACCCCCCTGCCATGGGCAGGGATAACTTCCCCTAGAGCAGGTTGCTCAAGGCCCCATCCATCCTGGTCTTGAACACCTCCAGGGACAGAACATCCACAACTCCCCTGGCCAACCTGTGCCAATGACTCACCACCCATAATGTCCTGGTTTGGCCAGGACAGGGTTAATTTTAGTGGAGCAGGTTATTCTACACCATGCTGACGTCATGCCCCGGGGCCAGTTCCGGTGGGGGGGCAGTTCGCGGGCAATTCGCCTTTCCCTGTATCTGGGTGAGCTCCCTCCCTCGCTATTCTCTGTTATCAATCTTTTTTTTGTATTGTTCCTTTATCACTGTTACTGCTGGGTTTCTTTGTTTTTATATGTTGTTTTCTTATATAAATATGTATATATTAAACCTTCCTTATCTCAACTCAAAAAGGCACTTTTAAACCTTTTTTGTCTTTGTCCGCGACCTGCGGCAGAGGGAGGGGACGGGGAGCCACGTGGCTCGGCCACCCTCTTACTAAACCAATACAACCCTCAGAGTTAAAAACATCTTCCAAATTTCTAATCTAAATCTCCCCTCTTCCAGTTTAAAACCATTACCCCTTGTCCTATCGCTACAAGCCCTTGTAAAAAGTCCCTCCCCGGCTTTCTTGTAGGTCCCCTTCAGATACAGGAAGGCTGCAATGAGGTCTCCCCAAAGTCTTATCTTCTCCAGGCTGAACAACCCCAACTCTCTCAGCCTGTCCTCATAGGAGACATGTTCCAGCCCTTTGATCATCTTTGTAGCCCTCCTCTGGCCCCACTCCAACAGGTCCATGTCCTTCTTGTGCTCAGGGCTCCAGAGCTGGACACAGTACTCCAGGTGGGGTCTCATGAGAGCAGAGTACAGTGGCAGAATCACCCCCCTTGACCTACTGGTCCTGCTTCCAGGTGGGGTCTCATGAGACAGTTGACTTTCTGGGCTGCACTCCCACGTTGATGGGCTGCACTCCCACTTTTCATCAACGAGCACCCCCAAATCTTTCTCCTCAGAACTGCTCTCAATCCAGGCTCCACCCAGACTGTATTTGAGCTCAGGATACCCCACATTCTTTATTCACAGACTGCAAACCCCTGGGATGGTGTCAAGTGTGGTGCTGGGATCTGCAACCCCATTCAGATCAAACCACATCTGACCATGCTGATACAAAACAAGCCTAGGCTCTCACAGATCAACTTCATTATTATATTTATGTAATAATTTATATAATGGATGTTGTATTTCCTATCTAATTGTGCTTTCAAAGACGCATACCCAAGTGGAATTGGAGTCAGACATGAAATAATACTACCCTCTTCCTCAGCCTACTGTAAGGTACACAGAAAGGAAAAGAGGAAGATGGCGGTTTGGAGGTTGGACCAGATGATCTCTAGAGGTCCCTTCCAGCCTAGAACATCCTATGAGCAGGTGTGTTCTACGTCCTACACCTCAAGAGAGGGATAGAGCTATAGAACAGCTTCTCATACTCTGTTCCATACTATATACTATACATCTGGAGTTTATTACCTCCAGATGAATTGTCAGTGAGTAAGGTGAGTGTTCATTCTTCACTTGTCTGACCTCCAGCAGCTTGCTCTCCTATGCATTAATTATTTGAGGGGGCAGAACTAAAGGAATTCCTGTAAAAACACAACAAACAAGAAAACCCACACAAAAAGTAGTAACAACTCTGATAAAGAGGAAGGGAAGAGAGCGTTTCCTTAAAAAACCCCTGAGAAACTCTGATGTTACTGATGCTGAGGCACCCTAAGGTGCCTGGCTGGTACCCTGCAACCAAACAGAAAATATTTTCTAAGCACAGAGTGTAACTTCATAACAATTATGTTCTTCACTCCCCAATGTGCAACACTAATTTCGCCTCTTCAGTCAAAATCAATAATAGAAGTTTTTTTTCTTTAATGGACAAACACTGACAGCAAGTTAAGAACTAAACAGCAAGATCCCCAAATAAAACATCTGAACTGTGAAACCAAGGAGGTCTGGTAAGAAAAAGATTGGAATCAGTTGGGAGGGGACATTTCTTTTAAATATATTTTTGAAGGAGCTGAAGCTGTGTTTTCTTGTCATCTTTATTCAAGTATTTCACAGCAGTTATATTACAAATTACAGTAAAATGTTCAAAATTTCCAGAAGTTCAAAAAAATTAAATAACTTACTTCAAACTAACGTAAAATGAAGTCAAAATGCAAAACATCAATTTAAACACAGTTCTGAATAAAACTAGAGAATCCAAAATAGACCATAGTTGATGAAGGAAGTCTACTTAATCCACAAAGTAGACACACGTTAATGAAACCAAACGGGACTCCCCAATGTCTAAATAACCCAATGTACAAGATACAAAAGATGCAAGTACAAGCCCAAATTCAAGCTTATGTTGTGATTACAAAATAAAATAAGAACAAAATAAGTGATTATCAGCTGCAGGACCTGCCATTCAGAAGACTGAAGGTAAAACCAGAGCTGACCCACCAACTTAATAAAAAATTAAAATTAATTAAAAAAAAAAAGGAAGACAAGATATTACAAAACCCAGTAATCCTATATAAATACATTGGCATATGAGGAAATCAAGTAACAATACAGAGGACACAAAACAAAACAAAAAAATTAATCACAGGCGAGTTTCAAGCTTGCAAATACAATTAACTCCATAGCCATCAACTTCACCCAAGAGCAACTCTATTATCTCCAAGACAGCCCCACCAGCCCCGGAGAGAAGTCTCCGTCCTGGCCAGCCACGTTTCACTGACCCCAGCACAAGGACTTACACAGGAGTTTATTTGCAATTTTCACAACAAGAAACAAGGAAGAGAGGTCAATTTGTACAAACTCTTGCCAGTGCTAGGTGGCAAAACAAAATTAAAAACATACAAAGAGTAAACAAGTTTAGACCACATGGATAGATTAACAGCTGTTTTAACTCTATAACCACCAGACATCTGTAAAGGAAAACAAAAACTGAAGCGTGGTTATTTGGGCTAGGAAGGCGAGTATACCAGTTTAGGTAAGCTGTCCACTAGAACGTCCAACATCGGCTCCATTTCTCTCAAACAACACGGCAGCTCCTCCAGTCGCAAAGTTGCCTCTTACGACTTTTCCCAATCAACAACTGACAGTAAAAATTTTCCTTTAGGAACCTGGCCTTTTAGAACCATTTTTAATGCTAGGCATTAGCTTAAACTTGCTTTTCACACTCACTGGTGACTAAAATCCTCAACTGTTTTAATTCATATAAATTTATTATTTTCTTAAAAATGTATGCGGTTTTATCTTCCACAAGTGCTGCTGTTACTTGAACAAAAACTCCTTTGAGTAAGTGAAACTGGAATAAATATTCTTAAAAAATTCTGCAGCAAGAACCTGAGACTTGCAAAAAACCCTTTTATCAGAAACTTGCTACAAAAAATCTGCTACATTTTATTTAATCAAATCTTAAAGTCTGTAACAATTTCCATCAAAATACAAAATGCTGTTAATGTACCAGACACAAAAATACCTCAAACAGGTATGATGCTAATAAATACTAAATGAAACATGGAAAAAAAATCCCATAATCAAATCTGAGATCAAAGAATCTCATCTAAAATGTGTTTTCTGCTTGTTTTTGTTGGTTTTAATCGCACTTTCCCACCTAGAAAATACAGTGTTTCTGCATGGGTTGCATTTAGAAGGTGTAACTAGATGTACATGAATGCTTAAAATCTTTTTCTGCCATTCGCTATAAAGAAAAACAGTGGCATTCGGGGGAGAAAAAGATCCAAGATAGAGTTATGTTTAACCATAATATACAAAGCACTTTGGATTACTGCAGTAGCCCAAGGCCCGTGTTTTGCTTCTCTGCAGCGCTACACTACTATTAGCCGTAGAGGTGGAGACAAGTACCTTAGCTTCAGTTGATAAACGGGAGCAGAACGATTACAGTCCTCCATAAACACTGTTGGTAACTAAAATACAAAAAGCTGAGGTAGCTCAGTATCTCTGCAGTAGTCCAAGACTGTTTTCTCTAATTAAAAACTAACCACATTGTGTTGCATATTTCTGGAAAGACACTTCCGCAGCTACGAAGGGACAGTCACAAGGAACGGTTAACGATGGCTACACCAGCCAACTTCTCTACAACGCTTTCCACATACGTTTGAAATAAAGCAGCCCAGGTCACGTTTTAGTACTGAGCTCGTGATACAACATGTTTGTCTTGAAACTGCCTAGACCATTCTCTCCAGTTGCCAGACATGAAAGGTTTTGAACTACACAATTCAGACCCAGAGAACTTTGGTCCAAACAGATGGATTCAAAAGGCTGTCCTCCAATCCCCCCAACATTAACAACGCTTTGCAGGGACCGAGCTGTGAAGCCTGGTTTAAGCTTTATTTTCAAGTCAGCTTGGGCTCCAGGACTTCTGACCCACTACAGCGTCTTCACACCTGCACTGCACGGTCCAAGCTATATTACAAACATGGAACTTCAGAAAGAAACCTGCCAGTATTAAACTTGGTTTTCTCAAAGAACTCAACATGGAAAACAAGGAGGTGGTGGGAAAATGCTTCATTTTTAGCAACACAGAAGAGTTTCACTGTGTAGCTTGTTTCTGAAACAAATACATACCAATGGAAAAAAGGAATTTCACCATTTTGGTAAAGTATGTGGCTTTTTCAGTGTGTCTTAGTTTAGTTCTGTAGAGTAAGACAGGCATTATAGAACCATAATACTGGCTGCTATCCAATGAAGAGAATACACATCATCCTTTTGGAGATCTTCATTCTGAAGACAGCTTTCTAACATTGCCATTTGCTATAATCCAAACCAACTGATAGCCTTATCTTTCTCAATTGACTAAAAGGCACGTTAAAGGCAGTTCTAGAGAGCCTCATCTTCAAATTACTGTACATCCAGTTATTCAAGATTCCTATCACAATGCACCATTGCCTTCTTTAGAACAGATTTTTTTTGTCCATTACCCCAGAGAAGAGAAAAATTGGAAAAAAAAATAAAAAAAGGTTGCCTGTTTAAAAATATTCAACTTAAGTCTGCTCTTTCCAGTCCTCTTGTATGTGTTGGTCTCCACTTTGCCTGAAGTTTCCCCAAAGATAATGCATGTAGAGTGAACAAGAGCAGAAATGAGAACAGTTTCTGTAGCACCAAAAATCTCCAAGCTGTGGCATTGTATTCTTTATTTATATCAGATACAACTATATGAAGTTCCGTTTGGTTCTTGTAGGCTGGTTGGTTTCAGGTACCTGAGACAATAGCACCAAATTCAACAGAAAGAAAAAAGAGAGAGCACTTAAGACCAAGGCTCTGCACATACTTGGTGCAAATGGAAACTGAATGGCTCAGAGGACTGCTCTCCCATGAGCAGTTTGAGAGGATAAACCCACCCATCTTGACGAGTTCACAGGAATGTTTCAAACACATGAACTGTTCTTTCCATCTCCTGCAAGAGACACAGAGCATCAGTTACACATAAATATGCAGAGACAAAAAAATAAAGTTACATTGCAGAACTGTATTTACTGGGCTTTTTTTTTTTTTTTTAAATCTGAGCAAATAATTAATAGGAAAACAGACATTTCTGTTTATGAGCTGCTATCTGCTATCAAAATATGGTAAAAGAGGAAACGAACTGAAGAGGTATTAATGCAGAAAAGCACTCCACTATGACAGCCCATGAGAAAATTGAAGAGTTATTAGGGTCATTTATATAATTAACGTACTCAATATGTATTAAGAAAGCACTGCAGTGGCACACTGCATGAATCCAAGTCTTACTGCACACTTACACTATTGGTGACCCAGCTGTAAACACGTTACGTGCAGAGTTTGGAGAATCAGAGTAAAGATTGGTCTCTACATACTCCTGCTGGATAAATGCCTTTTTAATCTACCTAACATTTGGCACAGATTTTCAACATATTTTTAGGTGAAGATGCCAGAAGAATAGTATGAAAATGATTTGATAAATATTTTGCAGGAACTCTACAATATCCCCATGCTAAGGTCTTTCCAGGTTTTGTTGTAAAATATTCATGGAAAAACATCTACAGTGTTCAGTGATCCAACTGGAAGCTAGCAATTATTGTCCTTTTTTCTGCAGGCTTCACAGATCATAGATCATAGAATGCCAGGTTGGAAGGGACCTCAAGTATCATCCAGTCCAACCTTTCCAAATAGAAAAATACAGTTTAAATGAGATGGCTCAGCACCCTGTCAAGCTGAGTCTTAAAACTGTCTAATGTAAGGGTTGGTTATCAGTTGAATCAGCAAGCTGATCCAAACCCCTCTACAGCTAGAGCAAGGATGTTGGAGGGAATGCACGTCCAGCACGCCAATGCTGAACTGACCAACTTACTGTTGACGCAGGCAGGAGGCCTTTGGAAGCTAACACTTTAGATGTGTTTAGGAAGACAGCAAAGCAGACGACTGGCTTACATCATGCCATGCTGGGCTTTCCCAAGGGGATACTTACTCATCTAGAGGAAATCTGTGAACTTTTAAGGTCTTGTATGAAAGTCACAATCAGCAAATTGTGCTTATATTTTTTTGGCCTTGTTACACAGATGCCAGTAAGGGCAACTGGAGCAGCGCTGGCTCAGTGTGCCTACAAATCAGCTGCTTCACCTCCACTGTTACTCATACCACAAATGTAGGAACTGCTTCCACTCCATTTTTACTCTGCTAGTATTTGCTTCTCCACGCTGCTATGTCTTCTCCTCTTCTTCCTCCATCTTTTAGGTTACAGTCTTAATCTTTTTGAGGAAACTATTATCAGAAAGAACTTCTTCTTTTTAAGTCATGACTACAGTAAACTTTTTCCTGTTTATAGATACCTTCCTCAAAGCCTATTTAAAGCTTTCACCTACTAGTACAACAATAAATTGATAGATTGACCCAGTTCTTGAAAAACCAGTCTCAAAAAATTCAGATAAAGAGTAAAAGCAACTGCACAACATCACCTCTATAAGCTGTGATTTGTCATAGTCTCTACGATGTCTGTAGATGCACTGACTGAGGAGTGAATACAATCTTTCAAGCTGGTCAACAGTCAGGTTGTCACTTTTCTTAACCACCAAATCAAGCAGTTTCTGTTGGAACAACAAAAGGTGAAGTTAAGAGAGGTTTTATTTTAAAAATCCCCCAAAAAGTGATTAAGGACAAATGAGAAATGTAATCCCCTTCTGAAGCCCTATTTTTGAGGGATACACACAAACAAATTGGACGACACCTGGGTATCGGTAAGGCCACTGCTTCTATGTAGACTGAAAAAGGTCTCAATGTCTCTTTTCACTTCCCTGCTCACACCCACACTTCTTTTCCTTCTCTTAGACTTTATACTCAGTATTGCTGGAGCAATGTTTGTTTGAATGGTAATTCAACCTATCTCATCTTGGTCAATAATTATGACAAAGCAAACCATAAAAACTGCTTTGATAGCTAAAGCAGACATATTTAAGAACTTACATTGGCATGAAATTGCTAAGAAGTACCAAATGGAAACACATTTGGAATTCTATGAATGTTGAAAAATGGTACAATAAAAGAAGGGAGGGGGCAAGACATGTAAAACTGCTCATTAAAAAAATGAAAGTGTATATTTTACATAGTAGTAGAGACCAAAATTTAAAGAATTCTTTTCCTCTCATAACACTTCTACTGTTTCCAAAAAGATTATCATCTGTACTCCACAGCAAATGGGATCTAAATTTCCCAGTATGTCAAGCTAGTTTCTACAGCGGAAGACAGCAAATTTTCTTGTAACTTCGCTTTAAAAGAGACAAAATAGAAAGAAAATTAACTAGCAGGGATTCAGTCTATGACGCCAAAACATCAGCACAAATTCCAATTTGCTTTCCAATCCACTAACAGTTCTTTCCCCCAAGTATATGTACAGGGGGATTGAAAAGATGATGTTAACTCCTAATTACTAGGCACCCAGCAGTTCCTCAGTAACTGGCATGTCCAATTAACACATATGAGTACCTGCAAAAACTGCAATTAAAATAGTGGACTGCTGTGCCGTTACTGGATTTGTAAAGGTAGTAATGATGGGACAGTAAGGATTCAGTAGTTTAACTTCTCATCCAAAACAGCACTGATCAACAAATCATCTTCAAAAGTTACTGCTGCCATAATACTCGTTTGCAGTTAAAATAAAGAAAATGTTGCTTCCGAACAGAAAAATGAAGCATTTTTCATGGAGTCCGTTAACAGATAATCTATTTTTCAGTTCCATTACCTTTAGTCTGTCATGGTCAACAACTACAGAAGGTATGGGATCTGATGGTTCCTCTGGGACCTGCTCCAAGCCTGTGGGCTTTGACTGTTCCGTAGCGACTTTTCGTGTTTTCTTGCTTTTGAATATACCTGTAATTTGAAAAACAATTATCAGCCCTGTCAGTCTCTCAAAGTGAACAGCTTGTTTCTTATCTTTGGTTTGATTTTGCGGTTTGGTTTGTTGGGTTTTTTTGAACCGAGCAAGCGTGATTGTAGCAGTGCACATTATTCATCAGCTTTGCAGAATTCTGAATGTTTATAGGTGCACAAAATCACAGTTCAGAAGACACACATGAAACTAGTCCTCTTTAAACTGAACTCCCAAGTCCCAACAGAAAATTCAGTGTCACTGAAAGAGTTTTCCCATTGTATCATTTCTACTTGGCAATGTCACATTATACAGCTTCTAAGGGAAGTTCAGACATTAAGCTAACACTCAAAATCTTTCTGTTTAAGCGAATCAAATCCCCATTTTTCTCTCCAAAGCATTCCATGGCTTTATCACTATGGTAATTCTAACATCTGTTCTGCTCCTGAAACTTCATGCTTTTGTGACACATTTGTTTTCTTACACCTCTGTATTAAAGCTGTCGGCCAATCACGTTGTGAAGAACAAAATATTTTTGTATCTCCTGACTCCCTCCCTACACTCATTCACTGGTTTTCTTCTCAACCACCTAAAATGCCTACTTTTCTGAGAACGCCCTGTTACTATAACCATCCTTAATGTATACAAAATCCAGCTACTAAATTTAGCAATGTAAAATCTCTTAACACACATCATACTCTTCTGATATTTTTAGGACCTTTCTTCTACAATTCTCCTTAGCCTTAGAGAAAATATGTATGTACAAACACAGCCAACATGTACACAGTGATATTCTCATAATTCAGATCTCTCATTAAAGCTCATTTACTTTGTAAATCTCAGTGCTAACTTTTGAAGTAAAGATTTCATTCTTTTAGATAATTCTGAAAAGCTAATTAAAAAGGCAATCAGGCGTAGACTTTTATTTCTCTTCCCTGAGGAAACTGTCTCTTGCCTTCAAAGGACGTGGCCCCTTCTTTTATGCACCACCAGGATTTCCCTTCTCCTTCTCTTATCTTTTCCCTGCACTGTTATTGTGTTGACTGTAACTCCAAAGCCAGACACCTTCTCCAACTGATAAACAACGGTTTATCTGGCTTTTGCTAAGCGTTAAACTGCTTTAACTTCTGCTATGAGCAGATGTCTTTAAAATAATATGTTCTGTATTTCTATGGTCTTTCAGTGCATGTCAGTGACACTTGTATCATAAACCACTAACAAAAAAGTCAAATCATATAGATCAAAGTATAGATCGGATGGAACATACAGACCAACACATATATCATATTTATCTGCATTGATAATAATACTTTTTCCATCTTTAATTATTGTTTACATTTTATCTCAGTATTTACAATATAACCGGTGAAGCCTACAAAAATAAACAGAATAGCCTAAGTATGGAGATACACTTACTTGCCTAAGAGAACGTTACAGCAAGTCAAGGGTGGACTTCTAATTTATGTATATGGAATTAAATGTTGCAAGCATACTAGAAGTTTCAAATAAATAGACAGCAGTTCATAAGACATTATGATATAATAATTGTAACATAAGATATAACAGTTAAACAGACACACGTATTAATCTGGACACTAAGATAAGGACAGAAAGTTTGAAAACAAGCTATACCTTCTTTATCTGCTTCAGCTTCTTTAGTTTCAACGTCTGTGCTCTGTAGTGTTTTTTCATTATTGCTGCAATGTGGTAACTCAGCTTTCACTAGATCAGCTCCTTGACTTTCACTGGAAGCTTCCATTTTCTCCTTTGGCTGATCTTCAGATGAAGATTTTTGCTTGCTTCTAGACCCATCGCTGTTGTCGCAGGCTGAACCAGCATCAACTGCTTCCATTTTACCATTGTGACATGCTGGGACAGGTAGACCCTCTGAGCTGTGTACGGATGTCTCTCCATTCACACAGTCCCCTTTCGATGCCGAGTCCTTCCTTAACTCCTTTTCAGCACTCAGGGTAACACTCTCGGTTATTAACAGTGACTCATTTGAGCTCTCTTCTTCTGTGGATGCAAAATTGTTTTCCTTTCCTGATGTCCCATTGTTAAGCCTCTGCTCTGCATCTATATCCATAATATCACAAGAGGATTCATCATTTGTCATAGAGAGATCTCCTGTTTCCTCCCCATTCTCCTCAATGCAGTCAGTGCTGATCTCTAGCTCTCCATTTTCCAGCAATTTACTGTCCTCGCCGTGATTTTCATCATCAGCAAACTTTGCATCATCTTCATCTTTTTTTAAATTGTTGACTTTCCTCTTCTTAATAATGCCTTTGCCCCACTGTGAGCGCCGTCTTGATTTCCTCCGTATTCGAACTGAATTATAATGAAAAAAAGAAACTTTTAGATGCACAGGTATTCCTCAGTAACCAGACTAGGGTATTAGAGTATGCTGTAGTGCGAGACAAACAAATGTGTTCACATTTCACAGAAAAAAACAAGCTGGCTGTTGATGTCAATGCAAGCAAATGACAGATATTAAGGACTTTTAGAAATATAAGGAGTGAACACTCCATCGCGTACACAATTCCTACTCTAAACTATGGAAACAAGGAAGACTTGCCAGCCTTTCCCACTTAGTGTATTTTATATATACCCGACTGTCAGTAAAGCACTGTAAGAGCTAAGAAAGGATGTAGAGCTCCGTCAGTCACTCTCATTTGGGTAATGCAGACTCTAAAGACAGTTATTCTCACTTTTCCTTTTTAGAACCTCAGCAATTTGAAATCATTATACAATGAAACAAATGGAAGTGCAATCCATGGATTCATAGAATAACTCAGGTTAGAAGGGACATCAGGAAGTCTCTAGTCCGAACTACAGGGTCAGCTACGAGGGCAGACCAGGTTGCTCAGGGCTTTATCCAGCCATGTACTGAAATCTCCATGGATGCAGACTAAATGACCTTCATGGGCATCCTGTCCCAATGCGTAATTGTCCTAACAGTGAAAAGGCTTTTGCCCTATATCCGCTCAGCATCTCTCATTTCAATGTATGTCCATTGTCAATTCAAAGACACTTTCACTGTTTAAATCAGCTAAATCTCCTCAGTCTTCCATTTATTCCCACCTCTGTACTCAAGTTCACTGCTTTGACAAAATATGGTTTTAAAAAAATCAGGCTCTTTGTTTTAGACCTGGACCATCTAGCAACCCTGTCTACAGCAAGACCTCAAACACATCTGCATTTATGCAGAAGGGGAAACACAGGTCTTTCAATGAGGCCCACCACCAACACCTTCCCTCCATATTATGCAACTCAACTTGAAGCAACGTGGGCATATGATCCCTTTTTCTACTTCTGCATCCTTACTTTTTCATCGTTCCTATTTCTTATTTGTATTTTCTGTGCCTTTGAAAAATCACATAATGAACTTCTTTTCAGAAAGTGCTTTCAAAATTTTTTTACTAACCTATTTGCAGTGAGATACAACTAAGGCACCAATCTAAAAGAGGTTTTGGGGGCACATTTGCAATACAGAAGGGAGACCATTCAAATCTATTGTCAACACCATTTTCAAGAGCACTAACAAGACACAGCTCAGAAGACTAAGGAAGAGATTGAGGAAAAACTGAAATTTCTACATTCAAATTCAAATAATGATACAGATTGCTCATATTTTTGCAAAATTGCTGAAGTTGCAGCCAAGTGGTTACAACTGAAAAATCACAGCCAATAGCTAGAGATTAACAAATTTTCTTCCATTTCAAAACAAACTTCCATGTTGAGCACCTCCATAATGTGCTTGGTATTTGTAGGTTACTTTGATTTAAGGGATATTAAGTCCTAGACCTGTGTCTGCCAACCTCACACTGAGTTGCACAGATCTTGCTTTGAAGATACAAGCACTATGCAGGTATGAGTGCTGAGAATTAATTCACAGAAGCTCACAGAAGCACAGTTGTACTTCAGAATTTCCTCCCCATGAGTGGCGTATGTAAGCAGGCAGTTAAACCACCACTTTAGGAATAAATCTTAACCTTTTAGCTTTAAAAGCTATCTAAAGATACAATCACAATGTAGCACTTGGAATCACCTGTAATCACTTGGAACATGCATTTATTGTTACAAACAATCCTTAGGGAGAACTGTAAGATTTGAGGGGGAAAAAAAAAATCCCCTTTCTCTAGCTATTTTATACGTTTGATAGCGGCTTCTACAGTGTCACTGTTTTATTGATGACAAACTACAACTTACACAACTTTCCAGGAGCTCACATAATTTTTTCCTAGATTGTGCAAGAGATTTTCACTAATAACAGAAATAGCAAATCTGAAACTGAACATGGAGATGTAAACTCAGAGACAAAAAAATGCCCCTATTAGGCAACAGGTTTCGCCTCAGGTCAACTCCAATAAAGCACAGATGGGGAGTAAGTCTTTTAAAGGAAATTTAATATGCCCTGAAGTGTATAAATTTATGAGAAAGCCCAAATTTTTAAAGCACACTGATTGTGGCTTTTTAGGCTGACTTTGCTGTAAGAGTCAGATACAGCGTCAAATATATTTGACGTGTATTGTATCAATCAATTGTACTCTAAATGTGCCCATTGTACTAGTGCATCCGTTTTGTCCACCCTGTGAGCTCCACCTGGGATGCGAAGCCATAATTTGCCTAAACACAGAGGTACATTCCTAAAATCCTTAAGTGTGGGAGAAATCACATTAAAGTAAAATGGAATTAATCCTCGCATTACGCATTTGATTACATTTCCACTAATCCTAAACAACGGTCAGCAAGTCCAGCTCACTCGCTCTCTCATGCATATTCTATACTTGTACTATTCAAACATACATTGTGCATGTTGGTTTTTATTCTGTTTTTAATTAAGACAAAGGAACCACAACAAGCGCCGCAGCAGATGTCCTCCCAGGAATTCTGAGGTTTATAGCGCATCAAAACCAGTATATTCAGGAAATTTTTCAGCCACCTCATCACAGTATGCACACAAAACAGAGCTTTGGTTGAAGCCAATGAAGCCATTATACAACTGGCGTTATGTCACAATATTAAAAAAAAAATTTATGTGTCCAACCAACTCCTGAGATTTAGGAAAAGAACAGCAGCATTTCATTGGCAGATACTGCAGGACATGCCCTCCTGGCACTGAATAGTATTTGTGCTGACAAAAGCAATCATGTAGCTACTTTGGGGTTTCACCCACACTTAGTCAATAGAACTCAGCTAATGATGAAGTTTTTCCCTTCCGGATTCTTACCAGTTCTTCTTTCAAGGGAGTACCAGCATCACCTGAGCCCCCCAGACCTGTAACCAACAGCTGATCAATACTTCTAAAATCCTGATTCTTTTTGTCCCTGGACTTCTAAGAATCAACTTTTTTGCCCCATCATACAAATAAAAGCCTTCCTGATTTCAACTCCTTCCATCCCAACCAATGAAGCCTTTTCTTCTCAGGCTTTCATAAACCCACCAAAATCTCCCATTTGAATTTATTTAACACAAAACTGCCCACTTCATTTTCATTACTTCAGCGAGATTCTCAGTCCCCTACCTAATGTATCTTTGAGCCCATTCACCAGTTTTTACCTTCTTGATCTTATCAAAAGACTACTTCTAGTCCTCACACTCAAACTGCCCCTTCACAGAACGCCTTTTTGTTCTCATCCAGGCTGCATTACTCTGTGCAAGGGAATGCCTTTTGGGATATGAGAAGAAATTTTGGTTCTGGATCCTTAGCACCCATAACATCATTACAGATTTTCCTTTTACACAGACAACCAAGTCTCTAGTAAGAGTGAAAATCTGAGCAAGGAATACAACATTTAAAAACAAAACCCATTATCAGTCTGTTTTTCTGGCCTGCCCATTTCCCCCAGTAAAGCTAAGAGGGTGGTACAAGTAGGAGTGTTTAACGCAGCTGGGAACCATGTGACCGACTGTAGATGTTGACACCAGATTTAATCACCTAGATGGATTCCCTTTATATTTACTGAAAGTAAAAGGCACTACTGCAAGAATAACACAGACCTGAGAAGGTGTCATATGAGGCAGGAAAAAGTAAAATTTATCTCTGAATCCTGGAAGACAGTTGACTGTAATTCAGAAAGGAAGAAGGAGCTACCCCACTGTAAAAATGATGCAAAACTGAAGGGCTAATGGGCAGGAACTAATGACTTAATGGATTGCTGCTAAAAAGACTGTAAAGTATCAAGAGCAGAATCCCTGTATAAAACACTTTGTTTTGTAGTCTGTATGATTTATGGCATTAAAGTTTCCATAAGTAACAGAATGGGACACCTATTTACAGAAGAAAAACTTCAGTTAACTTTATTTAAAAAATTAAGAGAGTATATACAATTGCAAACACCTTCTCAATTACTCCTTTAAAAAGTGCTCATCTGAAATCTACCCACTGATACCTAGTGCCAGAGGCAGCAGAAATACTACTGTCAGAGGAATCCTCCTTTACAGAACTGAGTTTCTACAACTCAAACTATTATAATACCAATTATTCACACATGAATACATTCACCTGCCTTCTGAATTGCTGAACTCTTCTCTCTATAATCTTCACATAACCTCTACAGATTTGCCAAGGGGATCTGCACTGCACTTCTAGCTTCTTTCTGGTTTCCTTTTTTGTGAATCATTATTCACAGTTTTTAACGACTATAAAAACCTGTTTGACCACAAGCCACACATAACATTTCACTGGGGTTCACATGAAGTTGGTAACAAAAACAAACCTTCCCCACTTTTTTTCCCCAAGCTGCACAGTCTACGCAGACAGCATTTTTAAAAAGTGCAATGTAATACAATGTAATTAATCACCAAATACCAATTTACTCTACATTCCATTAAGCAGTGAGGTTTCTCAGTTCTTCCATTTCTACGTTGAGATACTTTAAAGAGTTGTTTTAAAGATCCCAGAACTTGGGGCAGACAGCATTTCTCTCAGAGGTGGCCTCCCACGATGAAAAAAAATTCTGTGCTTATTTCAGAAGGACTAGTCCTCTAAGTGCAAGCAAAGTAAAATGAAACCTGTAGTGGACTTTCAAAAATTCCAAATTCTTGCCCAACGGCAGGTTCTTCTTTGAGATTCTCAAGCCAGATACACCAAGTAATGACAACAGCTTCCGGTGGAATAAGCACCTCTATCTAGGGGTGCACACCAACCCTGTCCAGAACAGAGCAGGGTTTCTGGATATTGGCAGTGACAGTCAAAAAAACCCCAAAACCATATTAGCAAAAAATCCAAATCTTTCCCACATTCCAGAAGTATTTCTGCAAGACCTAGAGGTAACTCTGTCCTTTCTGTTTAGTAGAGTCTCTCAAAAACATGGGTGAATGACACAGAAGCTTTAGAGTGGGGTATACACCATTTGCTGTCTCCAAATCTAGCAGTACAGTGACAGAACTGGAGACTATATAAAGTTAACAGTTTGAAAAAAAGCAGATATAATTAGAATACTAAAAGACTGTCAATCATTAACAAGCAAGTTTGCTTCCCTTAATATGAATGTACTCTAATGAGAAGATGTAGCAGTCAAAGCAGGTGTTTTCTCTTGAAATTTCTGTAGTTTGACTACTCCAGTATATTGAGTGTAGAACACTATTAGTGAGGCTAACAAGTTCACTTCGTGCTGCAAAAAAGAAGACCCTTATATGCCTCTGCACTGCTTAAAAGTCCATCAAAGAATGTGAATCCTCTGCCATTAAATGATAAAACTCACAACCATCAAACAGAAGGTTCTCTGTTGTTACCTTTATTTCATGAAGAATTCCTGCGGATTCAATCCAAAGGAATTTCTCATGGCAAGCACGATCACCATGGATCTAGATTTTGTCTGCTGTATCATCAAGAACCACTTGAAGCAATGCACATTTTAAGTTCTTCTTCCATGATCAAAACCCTAAACTTCTTTCTGATGTCTTGCGTGTAAAGTAACTCAAAGCCTTGAGAAAGCACTTATTACCAGCAATTTACACTCTCTTATGTGGCATCCAGGATATCTATATATCTGCCACAGTAATTTAGCTGCTTCCCAGTAGTTCCACATTCCTTACCAAGGGGCACTGAATAGTCCACTTGGAAGTCTCTGGAGTTTTCAGTCACAAAGTCCCAAACTGCAGTCAGAGATAAGCAGCAGAAAGAACAGAGCACAGTTCCACAATGGCTTAAAAAGCAAAATGAGGTGCCAGCTTCCACTTGCAGACAAAGCCATTTCTCCCTCCAAAGCCAGCTATAGGATTTCCACTACCTCATTTGTGCCGGCACTACTATTCCTGCAGTAAAACAGATAAGGGAACTAAATCTGCCTGAAATGTTTGGGGGTTTTTTCCTAGGTTAGTTTTCAACATCTTTGGTTGAGCTTTCCAACTCATGAATGACAGTGCTGGCACAGGGGAGATGGCGGGAATATGGAAGGTGCTCAAGCCACAGCCCTGACAAATACATTAAAATAACCTGTATGCAACAACTTAACATCTTTATGATCCTCATCAGCATACATAAGTTTATGTTACACAAGCAAATACTTGAAGAACCTGGGCACTTGTGCTCAACAAGGAGGAGTCAAGTTCCATAAGGAGATGAAGCATGTTTCTAAAGCAAACAAACAACAATATCCTGGCTGCAGTATCCCCAGCATTTTCTCCCCCAGTCAACTGCCTTCCCCTACAATGATCTCAACTCAAGCTCTTCCCAATATTTCACACAAAACTCTCCCAAGATCTTCTGTTCTTCCTCATCCCCACTGAAAGGACACAAGAGATTCTACGTCTGAGAATGCCATGCTTGGCCAACACAGTGTTTTAACTGATCAGCTAACAAGGCCAGGCAGAACAGGTAACCATCATTTTCAATCCACAGCCTTTTCCTTCAGTAGATGCGTAGATTTATCCAGCTACCAATTTTCACAAAACCTGCAGGAATCTAATCTTTCAGCTCTCAACTCCTGTCAGGTCTGTCTGAACTCAGTTAAATGATTCAGAAGTTATTAGGGGAGCAGAGATGGACAGAGAGCACAGGTATAATTTTCTTGGGAAATGAAGCTAAAAATATAATTTACATGAAACCAGAGTAATTATGTTAGTAAAATACATGACAAGACAGACACATAGGAAAATTAAAGAGAAAAGTGAAGTCAAAAGAGAAGAGCCAATCAGCTTGATATCACCTGTGGAGATCATTTTTAGACTTTCCACCTTTATAGATCTGCTCATTTTCCCACTGCTGAGTAGCTTTGTACAGTAGCAACTATTACAGCTATATCAATTTTTGGTCCATTCAGTTGGTTCTTAAAGACTGCTGCATGACGTCTTCCCTGCTGTAAGAAAGCCGTGAACAAACACAAGGTTCTTCTGCAACTTCACAAGCAGAGAAGAGCCTCCCACTCTAATTCAAATTACATTCAATAGAGTTTATGGCGTTCATTTATATTGCATATCTGAAAGGCTCATGGATGCTGGCTGGTTGCTGCGTCAAGGAGGCAAAATTTAAAGAAACCAAACCAACCAACAAACAAAAAACCCAACTGAATTTAAGAACTGGGTAGTAATCACAAGAAAATAACTTCTGCAGACAAACTTTACACTAAGTCTTTAAACGATTTAAAGCAAACATTGCCACAGTCTTCAAAAGGGAGAAAGGAGTAAGGTATTTCTAAAATGTCTGAAAACTGCTTTTTTATTACACCACCTGTGCATACCACTTAAGAGAAAACAAACAAACAAAAAAAGCATTTTAGAAGAACTCACTAAAAAAAATCTTCTTCTAAAAAGTGTCTCTTTTTACCATGTTTATAAGAAAGGTGGTGATAATGCTTTCAAGAAAACCTCCTTCGTAAGAGAGGCTGGGCAATCTTGCATTACTGAGTTATAAAGGAGATGAATAACAAGTGAATATGAAAAAAGTCACTGATCAGGTAAATTGTAGGACCCTGTCTGCCCTCTGTCCGACAAAAAGACATTTGATTACTTCAAGAGGCAGGTATTAATAGTGATGAAATAAAAGTTCTTTGGCACAAGATATCAGAGAGTCCAAAAGCATGGTGGGATCTCAGAAAAGAACAGGTAGTCAGGATATATTAGAACACCCACAAACTCACAAAATGAGATTTTAAATTAAAGGAATTACAAAGCCCTTGGTTTTTAAAAGACCTGGTAACCAACTCAGAATCTGCTAAATTGATATTTCCTTCAAACTCAAGCATGAATAAAATAATTTTTATTTCTTAAATGTTTGCAACTTCCCGTTAAAGCATCTGGTTGAAGCCAGCATCAGATACAGAAGATTAAATGACTCCCATCTGGAATGCAACTCCTGGGGTACCCAGAACAAAACCATAAAGAAACAAAAAGAGAGACAGTGATCTCAGCTCTGAGTAAAGATGTCCTCAAATTCAAAAAAATAATTTTTAATGGTGTTTCTCACATTACAGTACTTGGCTCTGTCTAAAGGGAGAATTAATCCAAGTCAAATCCCTTTTCTGGAGAGCAGGAGGAGAAATGAAAACAGTAGCAAGTGCAGGATTTGTGACACAGCATCAGCAGCTACTAGGATTTTAATGTCAGCATCTGGATGGCCGTTAATATACCAGCATCCAAATTCTGAACTGAAGTTCAGAACTAGTCCAGAAGGCAAAAAATTGTTAAATAATAAAAACCATATGGCATCTGGTCTGCCATGTCCTTTGATAAGGCATTACTGCAGTCATACGAGTGCCTGAGGTACAGTGATCACTGACATCGCTCTAGCAGAGGTCGAAGGAAAGAGACTTAAAGGGTGAAAATAAAACAAAGACTGAGAATAAAACAGCTTCTGAGAAAGACTATAGACAAAAGACCTTTCTTCTCTAAAAATCCTTTTAAAAATATATTCTTGCCAACCCAAAACTTCCTTTCCATTATAAAGGAGAAATACCTAGTTTCATATGATAGCAAAGACTGCCATAAAAAAAACAAACACAAAAAAGTGCATAAAATATTATTTCTTTAGGAATTAGATTCTCTGCAGCAATTTTTTATATCCTTGCTTGATCTCCCTACAGTTCATTCTATAGAGACCACTAATCAGTTCAGATGTTGGGAAAAGTTTGCAGTGCGTTTACTTCATATTTCCGAAAATGACTTTTATATAAAACTTTTATTTTTAATACTTCTCATAACAAAATTTTTAATGCCATTTTCACAGCTATCATATTTATCGTATGGCATAAAACGCATCTTCTCTATGAAGAAAACAAAGAATGGACAGCCTATCACTACAATATATTATAGTTAAATACTGCAAAAAAAAGGGTAAGAATGTAAAACCAAACCTTCCCCATAGAAGATATGTAACATTAAAGGAAGCAGCTGCAAGACAGTAAAATAATATGCAACATACTCCATCTACTGGCAACATGGAGTAGTAGGACAAAGTTTCACTATGTAGCATCTCAGTAACTACACGGATGCTAACGTTTTATGGACTAACATGTACCTAAACCACTTCGCAATTAAGTCACCATTTCATTCAAAATTAAGAAAAAAATTATTCCGAGAGTGGCCACGCACTACAAGAGGCTTCCCAGGCATGTCACAGAGCCTCCATTCTTAGAGATATTCAAAACACAACAACTCCACAAAGGTGGAGACACCTTTGAGCAACCAGCTCTGAGTGGGGGAGTCAGACTAGATGATCTACCACAAATCTTGTGATTCTATGATCACGGAAACACAGAATTGCCTAGACTGGAAAAAAACCTTTAAGGTCATCGAGTCCAATCATTAGCTAACACTGACAAGTCCTTGACTAAACCATATCCCTAAGCTCTACATCTATACATCTTTCAAATGCCCTTTCAGCACAGAAATTCTTCCTATTATCCAGTCTAAACTTCTCTTGGCATAACCTGTTTCCATTTCCTCTTGTCCCATCACTTGTTACTTGTTGAACATACAACTTACACCAAGCTTTTGACCTATGTCCCACTCTATAAATTCCAGAACACTTGCACTTTTCTCAAAATACACAGTCAATATGGAGATATTTTAAATTATTTGTGGCAGAACTCTCTCAAATGGATTTTCAGCAAGTTCCAGTAACGCAATACTTTTAAAACTCATCTATGCTGTGATACATAATCCACCCCAGGTGTACCTTCACCAAGGGAAATGGAAGTTGCAGATTAAATTTATCACCATGCCTTCATATAGAACAAATCTGTTGTGCCATATTCTGATAGCCCATCTGGTCTAAACAACTTTAAAAAAATCCAAAATACATTAGTAAACTTTAAAAAAAATTTCAAAATAATATGTAAATAAAAACCTAAATATTCATACTAAATAAATACCCTCAGGAAACAAACCAAGATGAACTAACTCTTGTTCTCTATTGTACTAGTCCTGAACAGTAAAGAAGGCTTTGAAGTGGGCAAGACTGCTGCACATCTGTCCACTCTGGTTTTAGAGAAGATGCCTGACAAAAATTTCCTTTAGTGTTCTCAATGTTTCATCTGAATTGACTTTTCTGCAACTATTTTCTAAACTATGGTAAACAAAACTAAAAAATAAATTTAACCAGGAAAATAACGTTATGATTGGTGATGTCTTCCCTTAAGATTTGTCTAAGGAAAAAAATTAATTCAAGTTCAAATAGCAGAAAAAAATGGAAGATTTTCAGAATTATTAACTGGAAAGGACAGTTTTTATCCTTTGTAATTCAAATACATGAATCACTGTCCTTGCTACTCTGCCTGGATAATACATTTTAGTCTTGAAAGAAAAAAAAACTTAGTTCTTAACTAAAAAATTCCACCCCTGCTCTAAAATTATCTCTGTTCAGAAACCCCTTTTCTAAACTTCTTTCTTACACTTATGCAATCACAATCCATCATATAATTGGCTGCTATTCGAGCTCCCCACAATCTGCTCAGTTCTGCTCTCACGTTACTCTAGCTCCTTCCTCCAAACACCCTTTTAAGACCATTTCTCTTCCTAGTTTCTAGTCTCTACTGAACTTACCACATCAATCTTTTACACGTGCCCATGTACTACTTGAATCCCTTCTGCAGATTTTTGATTGCTCATCAATTCCTGGTTCTCCCTCTTGATTGCTAGATGCATCACATCCCTCCTGGACTAGTCACCTTTCCCAGCTTCAGCCTTAAAAGGGGGATTTTCATTTGATCATAGTCCCAAACACTACAAAGTCTCCAATTTTCTTGCCTTCCAACCTAAATCACCAAAACAGTAGCAGGAACAGTTCCGTAACACCAACTTCTGTTTTGTTTACGTACAGAAATACTGATGGTTTCCTTCAGTTGATGGTTCTACCCTCCCAAAGGTCTGCCAGTGCACCCACAACATTAGGTGGTGAAGAGCCGATGTACCAGAGCCTTTATTTACACAAGTCACCAGTAATGGCTGCTATCTCTCTTCCTAGCCTGGAGGTGTCCAACACCTACCGTCTCCTGCACAGCACTCAGAGCCAAGAAGTGCTCTGTAGATCAGCCAGGGTGAGGACAATCTCCATCCTGGATTTCATAGGAAACTAAAAAAAAAAAATTAAGAATTCTTTCCCTCCTCTCTGTTTTTGCATGAGCTGCCAAATTAATAAAGAACAGCTTGGATCCACATCATCAATTTATTATATAACAATTTATTCAAGCTGTAACTCCGTATGATTGACTTTAATTCCTTTAACGGAAGAAATTACAGCTTCAGGAAATAAAACCATACACCTCTAATTAATTAAAGTATTTGACATCAACACTATCATTCCTATATAAACAATATTCATCTCTGGGCAGCTATCACCATGCCTAGAAAACTCTTGCTCATCAAGAAAAAGCACCATGAATGTGAATACATAGACCAATGAAAATTTGTCAGCTTCCATCTATCAGTTTGCTTATTAAGCAATAGCTGATAATGCTATTAATAATATATTAATAATGGATTCCACATCTTCAGCAGGAAAGCCATGCACAGCTCTCACTATATCCCTCATACTCACTTCCTCTTACAGTCTTTGTTTATAACAAAATATCCGTTGTGTATTTACCTGTTGTAATCAACTCTTGAAAATAATTAGCAGTGCCTCTGCTTCCCTACACCAGCCCTTACAATTCTAGATACTTTGAGCACTTAATTGGATTAATCCAGTGGGCTGCAGCAAAAGTATCTTAACATCCTCCAGTAACGGGTACTGACTATTGAAAATCAGGTGCCATAAAGGAAAATACAATTGAATTTGTAGAATCACAGAATCATTCAGGTTGGAAAAGACCTTTGGGATCATCGAGTCCAACCATCAACCCTACTCTACAAGTTCTCCCCTAAATCATATCCCAACACCACATCTAAAGGACCCTTAAACACACCCAGGGATGGTGACTCAACCACCTCCCTGGGCAGCCTATTCCACAGAATCACAGAATCACAGAATTGTTATGGTTGGAAAGGACCTCCAGGGTCATCAAGTCCAACCTTCTCCTAGCATCACTCTAACCACTACACCACTACACCAAATCCTCTCTAACCACTACACCATATCCTCAAGCACTGCATCTATTCGTTCTTTAAACACCTCCAGGGATGGTGACTCCACCACCTCTCTGGGCAGTCCATTCCAGTGCCTAACTACCCTCTCAGTTTTCCTAATATCCAACCTAAACCTTCCCTGACGCAACCTGAGGCCATTTCCCCTCATCCTATCATTACTAATTTGAGAGAAGAGACCAACACCAGCCTCGCTACAACCTCCTTTTAGGTAGTATTCCTAATATTCCAGTATCTGACTACTCTTTCCGTGAAAAATTTTTTCCTAATGTCCAGTCTAAACCCACCCTGTTGCAGCTTGAAGCCATTCCCTATCTTGTTCTATCTATCTTGTAATCTCTCGTCTAACTTTTAGCATGATACGGTATGTACTGAAGCTAGGAAGTGAGCAACTAGACAGCGTGTGAGAGAGTACGAAGCAGCGTGTAGGTGTGTACCTGTGAATATGCACACAGAGCAAACAAATCTTAACACTTGTAAAACAGTTTAAAAGTGATCTCATTGGATCAGAGTTGTCTTATACCGAAAACAGTCTTACAGAGAAAAATGTCATAACTCATATTACATCAGAAAAACAGTTATTCCTTATCACAAAAGCAGAAATCAGGCTTCTTTACAACTCCTTGGGCAGAAATTTCAAACAGTCAGAAAAAGACTATTTCCTAAAGTTCCACATGTTTCATGCCTAAAATAACTTCTGGAAATAACCAGTTAACAGTACAGAAATGTTTGCCACTAGAAGCACCTCTAGCTTTGCACAATTATCACGCAAGGTACTCACATGCACATTTATTTGCAGAGTTGGGCCACACAGCCATTGTGGGTTTCTGTTTGTTCCGAAAAGCCTCTTCAACTCTAGCTTCTGTTTTCCGTACAGTAGAACCATGAGGATTTATTTGTTCTGCTGTTACCGATAAGCCTGCATACAGAAGATAACCATACCTATTTAAATAAACCAAGCTGCATAAAACTATTGAATTCAAAAAGAAACTTGGAATACCATGCTGCAATAAGAACGCATCAATTAATATTTAGTTGGACATACAAAGCAAAGATTAGAATCAAGAATATTCGTTTTCTACTGACAAAATGACTTTCTGGTTGCACGGTCTTAGAACTGCCAGCTCTGACAGCTTAAAAAAACATGATTGTCTCTCACACTTGGGTCCCCAAAGATTGCACTCCTCCATCCATATTTCCTCTATAAAGCAAACTCTTACTGACAGTTTCCATTTTTCCTAATTTTAAGCAGATGATTTAAAATAAATGGCAATTCATAATGGTACTGTATGCCACATCAAAAAGAGTATCTGAATAAAAACCTTGTATTGTCACCATGATCTATGTTATGTAAAATGGATCCATTCTAGAGTCAATATGAGCTCTTAGATTAGGAAAAATGTGATTGTGCCTCTACCAAAAAGTCTGGTTTCCTTTCCATAGTACGAGTTCAGCACATAGCCTCTACTATTTCAAAAGGGTTTTAATTAAATTCTAAAAATGCAAACTTTAAAATGTGCTTAACTAATATGAAAGACAAATTAATCTCTGAAGTTGCGTATTTGTGAACTAGAATTTCCTATTCATCCACTATAAAAGTCTTCAAAATGTCATATCATGTCTCCAGCAGTAACCAGAACCAAGTGATCAAGAGCTGACGGTAAACTCTCAAACTGATGGATGCAGAAATTAAAAGATTCACAAAGGAACTCTCATCTAACAGTTAATAGTTACAGCATAAGTTTCCAAGTGCCATTACAAGTATTTTCAATGGTATATCAAGCATATTTAGCTACTTGAAACATCCACCACTTCTACCTGGTTACCTGTTGGTTTCAACAAGAAGCTGCAAATTCCAATAATCTAATTTTGGTTGGTGTTTCTTAATTTACCAATTTAGAACTTGTTAGATTTACAGTCTTTCAACTACATCACCTCATTTCAGCAATATAAGAAATTCTACCTTAACCTCTGGATACTGATTTTATAATAGTTTGATTCTGATATGCTGCAGTACTTCTTTTCAGATTGGTCACCAGTCTCAGTACTAAATAAAAATGGCAGATCCATCAAAAAAAACAAAAAAGTTGTGGTAAAAGAAAGTGATGTAGAAAACATCTTCCATTTTAAGACTATGCAAGATTGCTAAATAACTTGCCAAGAGAACTGTGAAGAAAATGGATATGGAGCTTTGTAGCCCTAAAACTCATCCTCAAAATCTGGGAAATAAATTAAGAGCTAATACATGGCACAATTCAGAAAATAAACAGCTTTTTTAACTAGGTAAAGATTAAAAAGCCTACCGTATCTGTCACTTGCCTTCCAAACTCTTCTGTGATTCCTGACAGAAACACTTGACAACATTTCTAGATAATCTATCAGAAGCTTCATGCAGATCAGCTCACTCAGTTCCATCCAAATCTCATGATGAATGTTGAAGTATTTCCAAATGTAGCCAAGAAAATAATGGCCAAGATCTAACTAAGTACGGGACACGTTCTTTTTGTAAGAAGATAAATTTCCTTTCTGATGGCCACAGCCACCCACTCTGACTCAATCTGTGACCGCAACACTACCTTAACCTCTTCTGAGGGGGTATTAATATGAGTTTTTTATTTATTCCAACAACCGCTATTAGATTCTCGTGATAAACATGGACTTTCCCCTCCATAGTCTGCTGTTTGCATTATCGCCCTTCATTCACAAGAGTCCTGTTGGCAAGCTAAGAACTCTAACTCTGGTACGGGTTGAAGGTAGGATCCTTTATTAAGACGAATCCAGAAATACATGCAGGGAAACAGAGACAGTGAGCAGTTTCTTTCCTTTTCCCCATCAGACTGCTTACATGCCAGCCTGGGAAGTTAAGGGTACTCTGAGTGGAAAAAAAAGCCTGCCTCAGAGGGAAGCACACTCACTGTGACCTCTGCCTCCACATTCATTTAAGGCCTTGCTTGGACATCTCTTGTTGATATTAAAAAGAAGTACTTAAGGGTTCAATTCCTCACCAGTCTCATACACTAGTCAGGCAACAAGCCTGGGTAACCAGTTCAGCATGATTTCAACAAGTAGCTCCACTCAGGCAAACAGCCTGGTAAAAGCAACCACCCTTGCCTCTAGGTGACCAGTTGCACAAAGCTTCTAGACAGCAAAAGGCATTGTTTACACTGCTTACGCAGTGTTCCTCAAAGATCTCATCACTGAAACATTCCACTGTTTCATAATATACACTTATTATACAGCGGAGAGGAAAGAGGAGGATCTGGGGATCACTTCTATATTTGACCATAACTAAAAGACCTTAGTAATCTTGTGGGCATCCAATCAAAAGAAGAAAATGCAAGTATATGCCTTTGTTGTTCCTTGTCCAAAATGTTCCAAAATAGGGTATGTGTCAAAGTCTAGACCAGCACACGCACTGCAATTTTGCTGATCTGCTGTCTTATTGAGCATATTCTGTAGAGCAAAACAGGAGTAATGGCAAGGTTGATCAGCGTTCACATTCCTTCCATCCATTACAATGACCAGTGCCAAGACTACGCGCCTGAATTGCTGTCTTCTTGATGTTCTACACCACAATATTTGATACAACTCCTGATCCAGGGATAGAAAAATCTCTTGGGCTTGCCTTACAGCATGAGGTTTTCTCAGACCTCAAAAGCTTGATACATTTTCTTCATTCATAACCAGTTAACCTAACATGTCCAAAAGCACGAGCATCTTTGCAGATACCTGTGACACTTCAACAGCTTGCATGCCAATGCGTTAAATGCACTACGAAATCTGCCCATTGTTGTGTGTGAGCTCTTGTCACTCACAAGCAACTGGTGCTGCTAGTCACTGAAGGTCCACTGACCAGCATCTGACACCAATAGTATCTTCTTTTTCTGATTTAACAAGTTCATTGTATGACACTATTAGACTTAACCATGACTTCTGAAAACCCACTTTCTTCAACAGGGCCTGCAGGTTTTGCCCCCAGAAATATGTATCACTTGGTCACTGCCACAGATGACAGGGGCAGCATTCCAGTTAGCTCTTGGGAGACTTGCAAGGAGGAACTTACAAGCCATACAGTCACTCTTTGTAACAAAGAGGTCTTACAAACGGTTACTTTAACCTCGGAAGCAATAACCTTTAACAATCATGGGGGACTTAAAATGGATAATTAACTGAGCATAGCTCACAGCATGACACTAAGGCCAGAATTGTGAATATTCTTATACTTCTAATAGAAAAGTACAGAGGAGAAATGAAGGCATTATATTAGTTCTATTTTACAACAGTGAATTACAATTGGTTCTCTTAACCACAATTCAAGACATGCATTGGAAGCTTGTACAGAATTAGACCAAAAAAATGCATGACTGAATGGGAAAATAAAAAGGAACCGTATCTGTTTAAACCTGGAGAAAGCCTACAGATACTTGTACACTTCAAAGACATTTATTAATAAAGGCTCTTCAATCTACTGATAGAAGTATTTCAAGAACCAGCAGCTGTAAGTTAAGATCAGCCAAAATCAACCTAGAAATCAAATCATGCAGTTTTTTACCAAAGCAGGAGGCAAAGCAGGAAACAACTTGCCAGGCAAAGCTGCAATTATTGAAATTGGTAATCTCTCAATCCGCATGAAGTTTTGTTCTGTTTATAATTCAGTGATTTTCAACCTTTTTCAATTTCCAGAACTTGGAAAATTTTCCACGGAGGTACAAAATCTTGAATGTAAGCAGAGCCCTGTTCCCATAGTGGGAATATGTTTGGGCTTTTGGTTACCTTTTCTGGTCACTTTAAAACCTGTCCAAAGACTTGGAGGTCTATGGACTACAAGTTGAAAATAACTGCACTAACTTAAACAATACTTTTTGTACCAATAGGCAATGCATCCTTCTTCTGTAAAGAACTTTTTGTAAAGAACAACTACGTGAGCTGGTCTGATAAGAAACCATCCTTCTTGCTGTCTTATCAGACCAGCTCACGTAGTTGGAGAAAATAGACAAGTTTCACACTCAGTCATCTTTTAACTTGCACTGTCTGAGTCTGGCATGCATTCTATATTTCAACTTAATATTAAGTCTTATATGGATGTGTGTAAATTCCGTTTTCGATCCCATATATGTTGTGTTATGATAAATAAAGTTAAACATACCTCTTTTTCTTCTCGCTTCCTTGATTTCTTCACACATCTTATTAAATTCTGGATCTAGTTCAGCAGCAATGATAGCATGAGCAGTGTCCTTCAGAGTACAAGCTCTATGTCTAATTATTTTATCTAGAAAACAGGACAGAACACTTGTTAATTTTATTACAATTATGTAAATTCTTTACCATTTTATGTTGTTCTGTATCATATATTACAACACTGGTATAGCCATAAGTAACAGGAAAACACTACAAATTATGAAAATGTAGACGGATCAACACCACAGCATGCTCAAAAATCACAGCCCAGCTACGTAAGAGACAGAGGAGTTTTCAGAAGTACAAACTATTACTTTACTCAATAGTGCCATTTATAAACAAATGCAAGCACTGAGTGATGAACACATCTAAATCAACTTGCAATATTTGGAAACTTGCTAGATCAGCAAGTATACCAGTTTCCACAGGCAGATCTGCACCGTGTAATGGAGCACAGCGCAGGGAGTCCCAAAAGTAACAAGAGACTTGTCCAGGAATTAATTTACCCACTGGGATCTAGGAACACTCATACATACATTTATACTGCCTGCAAAATCATACCAGATGTCTCCTGAATCTGTAAGGTAGACCCAGCTTGCCTATATTCCTCCCCTGTTGTTCTTTTTTAACTTTAAATTATTGCTTAATTTTTATTTAACAACTGCTAGAAAATTCAAAATTGTGCTAAAGCAGATTATTACCTATATTGAACAGCAATTTCTCATCATAATCCATTGAGAAAAACTGGCAAGATACAAGCCTTGAATTTGCTATGTTTTCATCTCTATTTGGGGAACAGGACAAAAAATATTGCCCACAATGGAAGCCTAAATGTGACTCATGAAAAAACATTTTTCAGGGAAGACCAGTTCCCATCCCTTTGAAAGGCACAGAAGAAATTATTCCAGTGCTGTTGAAATTCAAAAAGGAATTTAATAACTTAAGCAAGCCCATATGTGGAGAAAATTGACATGGAGAATGTTGCTCTTCAATGAAACCTACAGCACTGGTTTGCTTTTAGTACAAACATACTTAATTTGTCAATTCATCCATACTGAATTACTTTTTCCAGCTAATGGAGGTACTTCAACAGCAAACATCAACATTAATATCTACAACACATTATACAATTAGCAGATTTAATCTGGTTTAATAATCACTAAAGACAACAATTAAGAATATCATTGCACATTTATTAAACAAGGTTTATAATTCCAGAAACAGCAAATTTCACAGCTGGAAAAACTGCTGAGTGAAAAAGAATATCCAGTACCCAGCTCAAATGAGCTCTACATGTGTTTTCTAGGGAAATCTACCACCGCTTATATCAGCTGGAAACTAGAAATATTTACTCACATATTTGCGAAGCATTATGTTTTATGACCACAAAAAAGACACAGAATTCTTTGCAGATGTAATCTTGCAATATTAGATGTTAAAAAGTTGGTCAGATAGTAGTGGTTAAGATGCCCTTGCAAAGAAAAAGGCCGGGGGG
>VZZY01009885.1:3830-50082 GCA_013400335.1 Eurystomus gularis | reverse complement strand
CCTGGGAAGCAGGGCTCCAAGACGCGTAGCGGTTGCTCTGGAGGACAACGGCACGGCCCCCCCCCCTCCTCCTCCTTCCCCTAGCTTTATAGCTGAGCTGACGTCATATGGTATGGAATATCCCTTTGGTCAGTTTGGGTCAGCTGTCCTGGTTGTGTCCCCTCCCAAGATCTTGCCCACCCCATCCCACTGGAGGGGTGAATGCTGGGATCCTTGCTCAGCAGTAGTCACAACACAGGTATGTTATCAGTACCCTTCTAGCTCCCAGCACAAAACACTGCTGCTATGTGGAAAACCAGCTCAGTCAGACCCACTACAGGTCCCCAGCAGAAGAAGGACATGGATCTGTTGGAATGAGTCCACAGGAGGGCTACAAAGATGATCAGAGGGCTGGAACACCTCTTCTATGAGGACAGGCTGAGACAGTTGGGGTTGTTCAGCCTGGAGAAGAGAAGGCTCTGTGGAGACCTTATAGCAGCCTTCTAGTACTTAAAAGAGGCCTACATGAAAGCTGGAGAGGGCTTTTTACAAGGGCATGTAGTGATAGGACAAGGGTTAACAGCTTTAAACTGACAGAGGGTAGATTTATATTAGATGTAAGGAAGAAGTTCTTCCCTGTGAGGGTGGTGAAACACTGGAACAGGTTTCCCAGGGAGGTGGTAGAGGCCCCATCCCTGGAAGTGCTCAAGGTCAGGTTGGATGCAGCTTTGGGTAACCTGGTCTAGTGGAAGGTGTCCCTCCCATGGCAGGGGGCTTGGAACTATGTGATCTTTAAGGTCGTTTTCAGCCCAAACCATTCCATGATTCTGTGGTTTTGTCCTGGTACCCACTGACTCCCAAGAGCTCATAATGGTTAAAGCACTTAAAGACTGCAATGACAATGTTACCAGAGAGCAAAGCTACAGTCTTTTTCATCCTGAAGATTAAATGCATATGGAAACAATATAAACAACTGAAGATCACAGCTGAGAGGTCAAAGGCACATATCTAAAAATGGGCAGCTGAGACTGGGACAAAATAGAACAATAAGAAAAGCATCAGAAGTGCTTGTGTCTGAGGAAAGAAATGATCAATTTAGTATCACAATGAAGCACTAACAGCATATAAGAAAAACCAAGAAATACATGTGCTTACCAGTCTAATACGAAGAGTTGCTGGACATCTGGATCTGTTTGGCTGTGTTATCTCTCTCTCACTGATACAAAGAGCTATTAATCTGAATGTCATCTTAATTAATATAATAATCCCCTTATGCCTCAGGATAGATGGCGAAGATTTTGAGAACCTGTTTAACAGCAGGATTTTTGAGAACCTAGAAGAGAAATCCAATACATTGTCCTACATTTTCTTTAGAAATAGCTATGTGTAACAACCAGAATACTACTGTTGCGAGAAATGTCTCATATGATTTAGGTGCTGCAGAGTCTTCTGCACTGTGGTACTGTTAAAAGGTATTACTGACTACCATCTAATAGGAAGCTCTGGTCTAAACTTAAATAGCCTTGACGTCATTATGAGTTGCTCACAGAGTGGAGGTATGACATTTAGAAGCAGACAGAGTCTCTTCTCCTTTTTCTGTGTAACTGCTGGCGAGTCTGGAAACTGTTGCTACAGGGAGATATCACAATGTGCAGATACCATAATTACAAAAAAACCCCATGCCTTCATTCCTTCCTGAAGGACTTTATTAGCTTATTTAATAGTAGTAGTACCATCTAATTGACAAGACACAGAGATGTGATTCCAGACAGCTGGGCTATGCATCTTCCATTTGGGCTAAAGGAATGGCTTTCCATCAGTGACATTGCTGCAATATTCTCTATGACAGAATTTGGGATATTTTGTGGTCTTTAATTAATGAAAACATAACTATTTTTTCTAAAACTTTATAAGCAACTGGAAATACAAACTTTCCAAAGCCCAGCAAAAGTAGTGAAGATATTTTTATAGGCATCTGTGGATGTAAGGAAGACAAAAGAATAGAAGATAACATGAAAAAAAAGAGTCAGACTGAGAAGGGGTGGGATAGCAAGAAAAAGCAAAGAAAAAATATTTAGAAGTGCCAGAGAAGTAAAGGCCATATTTTGAGATCAAGTTCCTCTAAGAGCAGGTATTTAGGCCTGTATGAGGGTATTATTGGATGTTCACAGGAAGAATTCAAACGATTCCTGCAAGGACAGAAAGCTCAATGTTTGAGATATAGAGTGGTTCTGCAAGGAGGCCTGATTTCTTAGACTGATTGACTTAACATATAAGTATGGGAAGAAAGTTACTTGTGACACCTGTATTTGGAAGTTGAGAGTAACCCTGAGATTATGGCCTCGCTTCAAAATTTGTATACGATGTCAATACAGAACTAGTTCACAGACTGGGGAAGATGGTTACCCAGGTTGTGCTTGGAGACCAGGTTGTGGAAAATTAGCTCAGATTACAAGTGTTTCATGGGGCTTTTCATGTCTGCCCCTGTTATAAAGGCAGATTGCCTCAGTGATCTGAGCATGGAGCCACAAAGTTCACAGAATACAATAGAATAGACTGTTTCGGTTGGAAGGGTCCTACAACGATCATCTAGTCCAACTGCCCGACCAATTCAGGGCTGACCAAGTTAAAGCAGGTTATTAAGGGAATTGTGCAAATGCCTTTTAAACAATGACAAGCATGGGGCATCAACCGTCTCTCTAGGAAGCCTGTTGCAAGTGTTTGACCATCTTCTCAGTAAAGAAATGCTTCTTAATGTCCAGTCTAAACCTCCTCTGGCACAGTTTTTAACCATTCCCACATGTTCTATCACCAAATACCAAGTAGAAGAGCTCAGCACTCTTCCACTTCCCCTCCTCAGGAAGCCGTAGAGAGCAATAAGGTCAGCCCTTAGCCTCATATTCTCCAGCTGCGCCAATGCTGTAGCAGATAATAACCTCTATTGACCAGCTGGTTATACTACGTTTTGTGCACTCCAGGATGGGGTTTGCCCTCTTACCTGCCACAGCACACTGCTGACTCATATTGAGCCTGCTATAAACCAGTACCCTGAGATCCCTTTCTGCAGGACTGCTCTTCCAAATTTATACTTGTGTCAAGCATTACTCCATCCTAGAAAACATTCCTAACAAAGAGACTGGAGCCTTAACACAGCACCTTAGACCACTCAGCCACACCACCCCAGTGGGAATTCCATCTGAATCTCCAGCAACTATATTTTCCAACCCAAATGCAACTTTCCACCGGATATTTTAAAACAAGTAATCCCCATTCGTGATTAAATATAGTAGAAAAAAGGACTGGTAATGGCTCTTTCTATAGATAGAGGTAGACAATCCTTGCAGTACACCATATATTTCTGATCCCCTCACTACCTGTCAGGGAACGTCAACTGGAAAGTGTTACAGGTAGCTCCTTGCCTATGAACCTGTGATCCCTACTAAAAAAAAGAAAGGGTTGTGGTATATTTTGGGGAGGAATGTGTGTTGACTTTGCATTCAACTTTATATTTTCATATTTTTGGAGCGTAGTGAGATTGGGACAATGAAATATCTGTTCCTTCATGTAAACACATGAGGTTACGAATATGTATTGATCTGGTAGCAGGTCAACTGCAACAACTACGAGATGCTGTCCCCTGGAGTTGAGTACTGTCTATAGAAAATAATGGGATTAAATGATCAGAAGGACATTTTTTTTCAATGTTAGCCTCTATTATTCTATGAAATCTAGAAGTCAGTCTGCAGTTACGACTGCAGTCTTCCAGTTATGTCCTCATATGTTTTTGTCAAACTTCCTTAAACTAGGAAGAAGTTTTCCACTATGAGTGTGGTGAGTCATTGGAACAGGTTGCCCAGGGAGGTTGTAGCTGTAGGTGGATGGGGCTCCGGGCAACTTGGGCTAGTGGAACGTGTCCCTGTCCATGGCAGGGGGAGTTGGAATTAGATGATTTTTAACATCTCTTCCAACTCAAACCATTCTGTGATTCTACCTCAGGTTTTAAGTGCATGCATTTATCCATATTTCTACTTACCCAAATTAGAGGATACATATCAAAATATTTTCCACCCTTAATTGTGCATCTATCACTGTATATGCAGTGGCTTGAATAGTAAAAGTATTTAAAAGAATGAAAAGTATGGGAAGAAAACAGTATTATGTAAGGCAAGGTAGAACTGCAAATGAGAGAGAAGGATTGTTTTTAAGGACACAAGTCGTTAGGGCAGATCATGTAGGCTAATTTTGATTTCAAGGCCACAAATTAGACCCAGTGACTGTGATTTTCCACAGAAACTTTCATTCTGGCTTTGTTGACATTGAGATATGGGGAATCTTGCCTTCGTGCTTTGTTTTAGTAGATATACAACCTGCATGCAAAAAAAAAAAAGTGTCTGATAAGTAATTTCATTTTGCCTGCCAGAATTCTTACATCTTTTGTTCCCATAGTGCTGTTTGTTGCTAGATTAAACAGTTCTTTAATATCCTGTCCTTTTTTCCTCTGAAGGTAGTTAGAAACTGTGACCAAATAATCCTTCAGTTCTCCTTTTTGTTGAGATAAATACATTGATCTCTTAAAGGCTTTCAGTTAACATGAAATATTTTTTCTGTCTCTGAATGTTTCTGACATTCTACAATTTTCCAACATTTCCTTCCACTGCAAAATATGGTATTAGAATTGTAGGCATCTAGTATTCTTGTAGCAATTCCCTATAGGTCTGTTTCTATACCTGTAGGAAGAGGTGAAAACATCTTCCTACTTGCTACTCAGAATTTGCTTTGTGTAAAAGTGTGTGCTCACAAAATTTACTTTGATCACCTCAAGGTTTTTGCAGCACTGTATTTATCTTGTATTGCCTTGACTGTCAATATATCATTGTTTTTATGTTCTTAGAGCAGCAAGAATGAAGAAGCTCGGATATGGCATTAGAATTCCAATCAGAGTTTCTTCCAATACTATTCAGCATAAGTAGTTGAAACAGAATATTGTATTTTTATATACCCTGTAGCATTTTTTCTAAGGGGCAACTTTCTATTCACTTATTATTGTGTAGGTTATAAATTGTAGTCTGCATTTCTTCTATCAAAATGCACAGCTAGTGATATTTAACTGTAAAGAAATATATCCTTAGGCAATGAATATAGTCAGAAATTACTAGATGAATTTAACCAAGAAGAGAATGATCCCATATTGATGTAGTGCATAAATTTTCAAGTGTGGGACAATGGCCCCCATTTATTAACATTTTATCTCCATATTGAAATGCCTGACCTTGCTTCAGCAGTTTTATGGCTAGCAAGATCTCTGGAAGTTCAATTTTTCCCTCTAGAAAAAGAAAGCAGCTATGTTGATGGGATAAATACAACTCAGATATAATTTTTCTATTTTTTTTCAGATATAGCAAAAAGATTAATATTTCTATAGCATAACAATTCAGATAATGAAAAGACCAACTGACATAAAAATGGGGAGAGAAAATGCTTTGAAACAGATACCCATATTATACACAAGTGAAACACTGAAATTCATTTTTTAGTTATGTGGGTGCCTAAAGTCATAGGTAAAGATTGCCTATTATTTATCTATATATCTCAGAACAGCTGGGCAGTTATACAGCATAGCCTTTGGACAATCAGTGGTACTACAGGTGAAACTTAGAAATCTAAGTTCAAGAAACAAATTCTGGAAAAGTAAGCCTCACATTCTTAAGAGCTTGAAATGCTCAATATTTGAGGCACATATTTGTCAGTATCAATTCCCAAGGCCTTTCATCTCTTTTAAATTGGAAATATCACTGAACTAAAGACCAAATAATTATGAAAGCAAGGGTAAGAACTGTTTGGAACCCACTCCCAGGGAGGTGCTGGGTACCTCAGATCTGGAAGTGGTGCCAGGACTCTGCTGGACTAAATCTTGATCTAGAGGAATGTAACCTCTGCTCCAGGGAGATACCTAAGCTCTGCTGGAAAAAGAGTCTTAGATGCTCTTTGCCAATTCAGACAAGCTGTATGTCAGACTTTACTGTCCTGCATGCGATGTATCTAGAACACTGATGCCTAGTTTAGCACACTACGAATTGCTCTCAAACAAAAGCTAAATATCAAATAAACAAACAAAAAATAACAATATTGAAAAGCTACTAATCCCAGCATTAAATAGAAAAGAAACCAAATTTTATAATTTTTTCTGAAAATTCACTACCCTTTACCAGGGAAGGAAAGCTCTACTTTTATACAGAGCATTAATTTAGTATCACCACCTGACAGATGGATGCCTCAGCAGGGAATTAGTCTTCTTCTTTTCCTCCTGTTCGACAGACCTACACAGTTTTAAAAGAAGTTTGAGACAGTGAGAGGTGAATATTCTTTCAGAATGAAGTAGAGGGCCAGTTTCCAGTCAAGCTAGAATAGAGGCAACTTTATAAGTCAAACCATGACAGATTAATCAATGGGATTTGTTTTGAAGTGATGTGTGTTAAAATATAGAGGAAGAGACTGGTTTCATTTCTGCACAGTGAAAAGACATCTGAAAAGATGCAGAAGTGTGTAATCTGAGCATTACGCTGTTCCTTTGGGCTTGCTCCTACCAATGACTGCTTTCTGTAAACAGAAGCAAAAGATGAAACAGTTTAATGATCCTTAAAACCTCTGTTTGATACACAAACATAAGACTTTTATTAGTCTTGAGACTGCCACTGGGAGTCCTGTTGATGGTAAACTGTTAGCCAGAATAAATCAGTTTACATGGTCCTCAAAGCACAGAATTTTAGAGTGTAAAAGGCTGCACACAAGGCAGAAGCAGTAGGTCAGGACAAGAACATAGAAATGTCGTTGCATAGGGAGAGGGAAGAAAGAACGTGATTCACAAGAAGAACTGGAAGTGCTTGAAAATTACAGTTCCAAAAGCTACCATCTGGGTACTAGCTCTCCACTGACCTGGTAGGATTAATTCAGAGATAGCTTCCACTAAAGGAAAAGCTAGATAGACTAGGATGCTTTAGCATGAAAAACAAGAGTGATAGAAGTCTGCAGAGTCAGGAATAGCACTCAATAGGTGAACAGAATATGAAGTTCCTACTTGAGAAAGCGAACAAATTAAACTAAGTGGCAGTTTCAAAAAATTAGCAAGAGACACTTCTTCACATGATGACAATTAAGTAATGGAATTCATTTCCACATGATGTCTGATTACTGAAAGATTACATAGCTTCAGAAAGGAATTAGATAAATTGTTAGAAGAAAGATAATTCAGGATTATTAAACCCAAAGACATTATCTTCAGTATGAGTAATTTTGAACCACAAAATATTGCAGCTTGAAAATATCTATAAATGCTTGTGTTCCTATATTAGTGGAATCATAGAATGGTTTGGAAGGAACCTTTAAAGATTATCTAGTCCAACCCCCCTGCAATGAGCAGGGACATCTTGAACTACAGCAGGTTACTCAGAGCCCCGTCCAACTGACCTTGAACATTTCCAGGGATGGGGTTACCACAACCTCTCTGGGCAGCCCGTGCCAGTATTTCGCCACCCTCAGCGTAAATCAATTTCTCCTTACATCTAGTAAAAATCTACCCTGTGTTAGTTTAAAACAATTACCCCTTGTCTTATCACAACAGGCTTTGCTTAAAAGATTGTCCGTATCTTTCTTATATGTCCCCTTAAAGTACTGGAAGTCTGCAATAAGGTCTCCCTGGAGCCTTCTCTTCTCCAGACTGAACAACTCCAACTGTCTCAGCCTGTCCTCATAGGAGAGGCATTCCAGCCCTCTGATCATCTTTGTGCCCCTCCTCTGGACCTGCTCCAAGAGATCCACATCTTGCTAGACATTCGTTATTGGCTGCTGTGAGAGGGAGTGATAATTGTTATTTCTGCAAGGCTTAATTATTCTGTCTTGGTTTGCTGTATGTACTAAAAAGGATTTGAAGCGTTAACAAGGATGGAAGATCTGTACTAGGTTTTAAGGCATTCAGATAATAAAAGCATCTAATCTGAACTATTTCAGGATATAAAACAGATTACACTGTCTAGCCCACAATGTAATTAAAATGAAGCATCTGAAAACATAAAATATAGATAAAAGATTTCAACTGCTGGATGTTTTTTGAAGAAGCAATGATAGACCAATTCAGTAGACTTTCTTCATGGTATTCAGCTCTCACTTGGTAGCTTGTCTCCGAGGAACATGGTTAAATTTGCTAGTCTTGAAACGCTGCCATGAGAGCAAGGTTTAAACAGGGCTAAGTATCCATTTGCTCAAAAAAAAAAAAAATCCGTATCTTGCAGATGCCATCTGCACAGATACAAACATGGACAGATCTCAGCTTGATTATTTTTATGCCAATATTCTTCTGAAGTTGACCCATTGAATTTCATTGGTAGATGGGTTACTCAGAATAAGATTATATCTTATGCTCAGTTTGAGGGGAGAAATTAAAGGGAAATGGTTACAAAATAAATATTCACATATGCAAAAATAAAACAAAGCTTACATTAACATTAATTTCTGTGATTTTCACATTTTTTTTCTGTTAACATTTTCTCCACTGACATCTAGTAAGTCAACCTTGGTAAACTAATGCAGAAAGCATATATTCATGGATGCTCAATCCCAAGGTGCTTCCACTGGTGATCATATAATTCCACTGTCTGGAATTAAACATGGCCCTTCCAGTATAAAAGAGAAAATTGCAATCTAACCTTCACAGAACAAAATGCTTTTCTTACCAATTTATTACATTGGAAAGGTGGTAGGATTCTTTAAATTAGCAATTATATACAGAATAATGTCACCTACTTAATCTCTTAAGAAGCATTTTGATGAAATGATTTAGGGAAAAAATGGTAATGAGCTCTGTTGGGATTGTAGGGAAATTACTAGGGCACGCACTTGTCCCTGGTCTGAGGCTGAGCTAACTGGCTTGGACATGGAGAACTACTGGATATGAAACTGCTGGACATAACAAATAACCTAGCAACAGGATTGCACAAGTTACAGTTAGTGCCACAAGAGTTGGCTGGATTTCACAGGTCAAAGGAAGAGACAGTCAAACTGCACAGGCACTTGGAGGGAATGACAGGGGACCTTTCAGAGAGTACAGTGTTGCAAGATCAACTGTGTCTAGGTAACTGTACCAGCAACACAATACAAGGACGAGATTACCTGGGTGATGTTTTCAGAAATACCGAATTTGGATACTGCTGTAGCACAGTTGGGTCAAATAGGGAAAAAGTTATTAGGGCTGGATGTTTATTTGTGAGGAGACAAGGACAGAGGAAGAGAGGTAGAATAACAGTGAAAAGAGGGGTCAAAAGATGGAAAAAAAAGACAACAGAGCATGTAACCACATGACTGGTGCTGTCTAGGGGTACCTGTGGAACAGTTCTGTGCTTGATCAACACAGCTGGCACAGAACAGTAAACCAGACCTGTTGTTATGACCATATCACAGGAGTTAAACCTCATCCCCCTCCAGAGGGTGGGGTTGGGAGTAGGCTGAGGGATTTCCCTGATGACCGAGGGAACACCCTGAGAGACAGTGGAGCATCCAGCTACCACCATGACAAAGCCCATTCCAGGTCCCATGGCATCAGCAGCTACTCATTGCTTTGGCTTTTACCTTGGCTTCATTGCCAAGGTAAAAAGTAATGGAGAGAAGAACAGTCCTCCATGGACTGGACCTCCCAGGTATCCATTTAGCCCAGTCTCTCATCTGACAGTGACAACTGACACCAAATAGAGAAAAATATTAAGAATAGATCAAGACAGAGTGCTATCTCCTACAGTAGGCCCTCTCTTCCATTTTCAGCTCTACCTGAAGATTACATATGCATTTCAACCCTTAGTAAACCCGTTTATGTATTAGCTGTCTATCATATTGTGTGACCAGAAATCTGGAAGCTTAGCTGTGCATTGGACAAAAGTTATCTTGACTTCCACAAGTTGATTATCTTGACTACTTCTTTTATTTATTGGAAGGAAAATTTGATTTTTACTTTATGAGGATCACATTATATGGAATTTTAATTAATCTAAAAATAAGACTCAAAATATAAATGCCTGGTTTTAGTCAATGAACTTATTTCTCATACATGTTCAGGTTCTGGAATGATAGGAGTAGAAAAATGTAAATGCTACTAAAATGCCATTCTGTCTCTGCCTGTTCCGACAGTCTCAAAAGCAAACATATCTTGTTGCAGTGTTGAAGCCGATGAAATGAGAAAAGACTGTTATATTTACAACATATCATTCCATAGAATTCAACCAACTGGTTCAATTTATCTGAAAAATACAAAAATATCAGAATATCTGGTGTGCAATCATTATCACCGTCTGGCAGTCTTAAATCAGAAGAGTAGAAGTGAATCTAAATCATTGAGGGTAAATATATTTTTAAAATCCCAAACACCCCAAAACTCAAACCCTGCTATTTACTAAGCTTGCTTTTAAAAAAAAAAAAAAAAAATTATAGACATGTAGGTCAAAGAAGGTTTCATTTTGCTCTCTTGACATAAAACATGAACTTTAAACAAGACTTACGTGAAGATCATCTATACACACAAGGAGTATAACTTATAACTTAAACCAGAACAAGATATTTCAAAATATCATTTAAAATATTCCTCTCGGTTGGAAAGAATGATCATGTATCTTTCCATGGCAGAAGAGCCAGTGACAAAAAGGAAGTGTTGGTAAAGAAGTAGTGAATGGAGGTTTGTCATCATCAGAAATTAGAGTTTGATAAAAATGGGAAAATATTTCAAGGAAATATTCTTCACACAAGTAAGATCAGCATTATTAAGATTTAACAGCTGGACATTAAACAAGGTGGTAAGCAGAAAGACTGGTATCTTCTGTTAAATCCTAACCAATCTTCCATACATTGAAAGACAATGAGACAGAAAGCAGACTTGTATCTGAACTGAAACATCGAGAGACTTAAGTCAGCACTTACATTTGAAACATACAATATTAGAAGTAACTGCAGCTGCACAGTCTTATCAGAGAGGCTCTGTATCGTGTGTCAAAAACCTGCAAAAGCTTTGTGATCTGTTTCAGTATTATGGCTTCAGTATATGACCATATTTGATCGCAGGAAGATGGGAGATGCTCTAAGAAAAGATAGGCTGGAGGTTAGAAAAGTATTGTAATTTTGATAGAATAAAGTGGTGGCAGAATAGAAACTGTAGTGGACATTTGCCACTTCCACTCACTGTTATATCTAATTATGTATAAATAATGCAAAAATGTTAACTAAAGTATTTAGAAAAGAATCTCTTGTATCCACCTTTTGAAGGGGGCAAAGCATGGATTATATTCTCAGAGCAAGCCACCAATATTTGGAACCTCTGAAAAATGTCTTTGCATATTTATACTTGCATCTTAAAAATAATTACAGAATAAGTAAATATTTATCAAGATTACACACTTCAGCTAAACAGATATTGAAAAGTAAGAGCTGCAGAAGATCACACATGTCATCAGGAGAGATACTGATTCAGAATCTTACACCAAACTTACTCTAATGATCTTCCAATCCATTTCTGGACCAACCTCTCATTAACTTTGTATATTTCATTATTCAGAATAGCATATAAGAATTCAACTATTGCCTTCAAAATTAATTATTTCATTACCAGGTTCATTAAAAACCCCCCAGAAACACAAAAGGAACTAGGTTCCAGAAGGTAAGATAACTTGGGGAGAATTAAAAACCATTGAAAACTCAAATGGAGGACTAAAGATGTTGAAATGTGATAAATTGAGAAGTCTTATAAAACTCAGTTGAGAGATGTCAGGAAGACTTGTTTTGGAGGGCTTTTAATCAACCTGGCAACGAACTCTTTATTTACAAGTAGGCTACTTTTTTTCCTGAAAGTTTCATTTTCTAGAGCTGCATCTTGTGAAACACTGATAGAAATTTATGGAAATATAACTGAATTTCTTTCAAACTATCCCTAACTGAACACATGGGTTTGGGTTGTTTTTTTTTCCTTTGGAGTTTGTTTTGACTTTTGCAATGACTTTCCTTAATTACCTGTTTCCTTATACTGTGGGCTGACTGCTCCTCAGACCTGACATGCAAAAGTGTCACTGTCCTGAATACTTTGGGACACAGGTACAATGCTACTTTCACCAAAGAGAGATGCTTCTGCAAAGATCTTACAACTGGAACCACTTCATAATATTGTTTGTTACCATTCATTCTTACCTACCATTCATTGTTTAATGTCCAAAACACATTATTTTCTCAAAAAAAAAGAAAAAGAAAAGCAAATCGGTTGGGAAATCCACTGGTGTCTCCTGCTTCCTGATTATTTTGTACTGTTTAATGCCTTTGTACAAATTGATTAGAAATCCATTAACATATAGTTAAATTTCTCAATTCAGAAATTTTGTTCATCTACCCAAATCTCTTTGGCAACCATAGGTTTTGTCTTATGTCTCACATGTGAAAGGTTAATAATTCTTTTAGATGTGTTATAATAAACTAGCTTTTTTTTCCCTTTCCATCTGGAAGGCACATAATAAATTCTTCCAGGGGTTAAAAAGCCCTTGAAACTGAAGCACAAGGAGAACACAGAACTTTGAGGCAGTGAAGATCTCAATGGGATATAGAACAGTACGGTATGCAAATTAATATGCCTTGATTTAAATAAGATATTACCATATTAGTTTGGCATGAGTGTATAAATCAAAGAAAACTGACCCTTAACTTGAACTTGTTCTCGAACAGTACAGAAACAAAACAGATTCCCTTGCAATTCCCTTTCCCAATCCCCACCCACACTTTACAAAAAGACAGAATTTCATAAAGCTGTTAAATTTAAGACCACCATTTCATAGCTCAGCTACCTGGGGCTAGGCTCTGTCAGATTTGGGAATTAAGCTCATTAAGTTGCTTATAAACTCCCTTTTCTCCTTTGGTAGGATGGTGGTGATGAATGCTTGTGTCTGAGGAACTGCAGGTGTCTTTGATGGACAGCCTGCTTCAAATGGGATGAAGTTCTTTCTTTCTTCCCTTCCCCTCCTGCCTGCTGAGGACAGTGGGATTACAAAGAAAGGACCCTCTTCTGCTGTTTCATACCATTGTACAAACCCTTAGAAAGTGAGTTTTTTCCCTTTTATTGCTAAATAAGATTCAGGTTAAGAGAGATTTTTCAGCATCCTTAAGCTGAGAACAACAAAGTATATGAAAACATAAAAAAAAAGAGGATGTTAAAAAAGACCAAGTTTTATGTTAGTCTTTTAAGAGATAAATTGGGCTTTAACCACAAGTCAGAAAAGTTCCTGTTCTCCATTTGTGATCCATTGAGTTAAATAGCCATTCGTAATTTTAACATCACTAAGTGAATGTGAATATATACTTTGTCCTTGAAAGCTATTTGTTTGTCAAGGTACCTACTATGTTTGTACAATATATTTATTTGGACAGGAAAATCTACTCTACTTTAAAAGTCATACCACTGCATGACTGAGGTGAAACTTCCAATATGTTTTCTGCAATAAAAATTCTCATTACATAGGAAGTTCCACTTTACAAAATTTTTAAAGACAAAAATAAACAAAACCAAAATTACTCTGGCTTTTTTCCAGCGCTGCAAATTCACAATAGAAAGGCCTGTCGGTGATGAATCATAACAAATCATGAAACAGATTCACACTACATGATGCTTATAATGAATTTTGAAAAAAAGAAAGGGGGGGATAAAAGCATCTTCTCTGGAATCCAATTTAAAATTATTCCAATGGATGAAGGCAGATGGGACAGTGAAATATTTGCAGATTCCAACTACCATCTGTCCATAATTTATTATCCATCTGATTGTAGGTTATTATTGTTTTTCTGCTATCATTAAACACTTGTTATTTATCTTGTTACACCACTTCTGCATTTAACATTGAGACCTTCACAGATTTGAGTGCTGTTATCTCCAGTGACCTATAATTTATGTAAGTCCTTTTGGTGTCCTTACTTCTGTTCACCAGGCATCTAAAAGTGAATATTGCTCTCAGGTTAGATTGCTGATTAATTAATTTCTGCCTCTCTATCCCTGCATTGCAGCCTTGGGCAACGAGTTTAAAGTAATAATTCACTGTTGCATATAGTTTGTCAAGTTAAATTCTGCAAACTTCTGATGGAGTCCAATTTCCATGCTACATTTAATAGTTGGTGCCTTAGAAATTAATCCCTTTCAATCTGTGATTTATTTTTTCTTCTGCTGCTTAGTGACAAAAATGGATTTTTCCCTCTGATCTGCTGTGATCTGGCTGCTTTTCCTGCAGTATTCAGTGTAAATGACGTAATTCCATCTGCTATTTTTTTCTCCCTTGTGTAGTTTTAGGTCTGAAGAATACAACTCAAGTTGGAATATCACAACTGCAGGTAGCAGAACTACATACAGCTCTAAATAGAGACTGGTAGCAGTGGCAAAGTCTGAGTAGAAATCTAAACATTCCCAGCACTTGTTCAGTTATGACATTCCTCATCCAGTCTCTAGACATAGTTTCCACAAATCATCAAAAGCCTGCTAGCTTCCATTACTCTTTTCCATTAGTGCAGTAAGGTTTGTTTCCATGTTGGTGACCTATCCAACTAGTTAAGAATTCAAAGTAACTTGTTGCCTTCCCTTTACCATTACATGTTCACTAAAGGCAACCCATCCATCCTCTAGAAATTAACCTCTTTTCTTGGCATCAGCCTTCCTAACCTTTCCATGTCTATAATGAGAGCTATAACTAAAGATCTGCATCTAAAGTTACAGAAAGTGTGGAAAATATTTCACTCTTTTTCAAATTCATTTTCATCCTGAATTGAGAGAGATAATCAACTACCAACTCCATTAAGAGAATGGAGTACTCAAGCAAATAAATAAACTTTGAAATATTTCACTTACATTTCTTGAATGAACTCAGAACACCACTACAGGTTTAATACTGAATTGCATCCTCCCAGAGTCTCAAGAAATTATCTCATACAGTGTTTCAAACCTCATTTGCCATAGTTTATCACTAATTATTTCAATAAGGATGACATCACACTATAGGAGACTTCTTTTTAGCCTCCAAGCCTTATTTCCTCACTTTGAACTCTAATAGATTTACTGTTCCATTTCACAAACTTAGACTTCTGTCTCTCAGCACAGACCCTTTCCCTCAAGCTTTTTACTCTTTCCCTGTAGTGTTCATTTCCATACATCATTGCCAATCCTGACCTCCTATCCTCCTCTCCACCAAGGACAACTATCTCATTCTGCACAAAATTCAAACACTTAAACAAGGAAAATTTCTGACTTAAATGTGGAGGACATCAGTGTGGTAACATTTTTGGAACACTAAGCAGAAAAATTAGAGTTGTATTTGTAGACTACTGATCCTCAGATTTTATTTCCTGACTACATTTTGCAAAAGTGCACTCTTTCCCACAGACTTTACTCTGTTTATTTCATGGAAACAGATCTAGCTCTAGTGAGGATTTAAGCATCAAGCTACACAATACATAGAAAAAATTTTCAAAAGTTTATCCAGTAACTACTGAAACACTTTTATTTCAGTAGACACTGGCTAGCCTCCCAAGCTTTGTTTAATATTCTAAGTAGGAAATTGGTTCTAAATCATTCATAAACTCTTGGAGTCAGTACTCATAATGATTGTTCTCTGACCATCACTTAGATTAATTCTTTAGCTAAAAATTTGGTCCATGTCTGCTGGTAAAGCTAGGACACTGGGCAGCTAGAAATACAAAAGCCATTGAGATAGGAAAAGGTAAGAGGAGTGCAACTGTGATCTATATGTTACAGCATTCTGTTGAGGATCTCCTTGGTCCTAGGTCCTGTTCCCAAAGTTAGCATAATTTTAATCCTATATAAAGTATGTTCACACACCTAGAAAGAAATTCCAACAATATAAACCTACGTATGGGTGTGATGTTAAACTTTTTCCAGTCACTGAGGACTTTGCCTTACTGCCATGGCTTTTGAAATATGATTAAGAGCGGCTTGGCAACCACTTGAACCAATTCCCTCAGAACCCTGGGATGCATCTCATCAGGTCCCATAGACTTATGCGTGTTCAGGTTCCTCAGGTAGTCTCAGATGAGATCTTCTCCTACAATGAAAGGGACTTCATTCCCCCAGTCTCTGCCTTGAGGGTTCAGGGTCTTGAGACATATGGGAAGAGCAATTGCCAGTAGTAACTGAGGCAAAAGCATAGTTGAGTACTTCACTCTTATCCTTGTTGATTGTCGCTGCTTCTCCTGTCTTTTATCAGAGACCGTATATTTTCTTTAATCTTCCTTTTCTGGCCAATACATCTGTAAAAGCCATTCTTATTATTCTACACATCCCTTACCAAATTCAGCTCTAACTGTTCCTTAGCTTTCCTGATCCATACACATCAAGGCAGTGTCCCTACATTCTTGCCTGGTTCCGCTGCTTGTGCATTTCCCTTTTACACCTTAATCTGACCAAGAAGTCCTTACTAAGCCATGTTGGTCTCTTTCCTTCCTTGCACATGAGAATCTAGAGCTCTTGCACTACAGCAAATATTTCCTTAAAGAGCTGCCAGCTCTGTTTAGTGACTTTGCCCCTGAGGGCAGCTTTCCAGGGGATCCCATCCACTAGTTACTTAAACAACTGAAAGTTTGTTCTTCTAAAATGCAGCATCCTGACTCTACTCTTCATCTGGTCCATATCCCTCAAGACTGTCATTGACTTCTGGAAACCTGTTACAGACTTAGTGACAGCGTTGATATATCTATATTAGTTTTACTGATATTTGACATATTCAAATGTCCTCTAAGGGTTTTCATCTCTGCTGGGATGAAGTCACAAGTAATACCAACAGTGGACAGTAATGTGAGGAACTGATACACAAAGATGAGGAATGAGGCTATGGACAGATTCCAGGTGGGAAGTCACTTAAAATATGATACAAAAACTAATCAAAGCAACTCAGTGAGATACTCTGTCATGTAGAAGTCTTTGATTAGATTTCTTTTTATTCCTTCTCTATTCATTTCTGCTTCTTCAGCCTAACCTAATCTTTATAGTCTGGATTTCTATTAAAATATTGGCTTTTTAAAATATATATAACATACATCCTTGGGGATGTTCAAGAATGCCTGCTGCTAGAGGTGTTCAAGGCTTAACTACAGATGTCTTGAATAGCCTGATCTATGTAGACCTGTTTTGAGAAGTGGGTTACACAAGATGACCTGTGAAGGTCCCCTTGAACCTAGATTACAATCCAATTCTCTAAATTCACATTCTTCAGGCATGTCAGACTTTATGCCCAACTGAACTGTAGGACAGGTACTGTAGCTCTATGTCAGGTAACAATCACTAGCTTTGAAACATTCAGATATGTAAATCCATCTCTGCTGCCATGCAGCATTTGCCATGCTAAATCATAATGATTTGCAAGACTGCAAGTTAAATATTCTAATTTAAGAAGTCAGTAACTGTGGGAATCCAAATACTATTTGGTCAGATGATATAAATTTAAATTGGGTCGTTTTAGCTATGCATTATGCCTGTACATAATTTAAGTCCTTTTCTATCATGCTATTTTTGTGCTACATTGTACAACCTTCACTCAGGTTGATTCCATTTTAATTCAGAGGCATAGTCCCATTTTACTCATCCATGAAGCTTCCTTGATTTGAAAGGACTTACACATCTAGCAAAGAATTTGACAGCAAAAAAGGTTATATGTTCTAGTCCTTAGGCAAAGTTTTTTCAGTTGAGATTTTCTATATTGAAAAAATACATTATTTTTGTGACACTTTAACTGATGGTATTTATTAGTGTGGTTCGACTTTATGCTACTTAGTGCAGTTGGGGAATACTTTGTATTAATAACAATTATAGTAATACAGAATAGCATAGTGTGCTTGGGGATGCATATTCTACATTCTCTGGAAAACAAATTGTGGACTGGATAGAGTCTCCCCTTAGAAAGCACTTGAGCAAATGGTGAAAAATGCTGCATTCTGGAAGTAAATTCAAAGCAGGTGGACAGGGCAGCAGGAGGCCATATTGAGGAGAAATGGGCAGCTTCAGTCTCTCTCATTGCATATTCATCAACTCCACCTGTTTATGCAATGACAAACAGCCAGGCATTAATAACTGAATCGAAAGAATTACTTCCCACTGAAACAGATATGTTTTTCTGAAGTTGTATGTGAAAATTTCAGTTATTACGATCTGTCATACGCCTATAAAACATTTATTGTGAAGTAGAGTAAGCATGACTGCATTATCAAGGTAAATACTACACTATGGAAACAGTACTCTGCTGTAGTCTGGTTAAAGATCCTTTTCCTTTTTACTCTTGGCCACATCTCTCCCTTCTGTTTGCCACTGGCAACCTGTGCTGAAAATTAGTAGGGGTGATGATTTTAACTTGTTACCACCAGTGAGTTGATTGCCTTTCAAGCCTTCTCTAATCTGCACATTCACTGCAGGAGTTGTATTCTGCCTGGCACAAACTGTTAGAGGACCTGAAGCACTGGCTTCCTGAGTGCTAGTATCTCAGATTAGATTTAACTGTGCACTATTTACATTTGGGGTTACACTTTATCATTAGTCAATTAAAACAGCTGACATGGATTAGTACTCTGTGTAAGTGTCAATTTATCTACAAAGTACAGTCATCTTGTTTGTCAGCTGGTAGATGGTTTATTCTATTACTCACCTGGGACATCTGCTTTGCCAGTTAATCAGCCAGTCATTTTGTATTAGTTTTTAAACAACAGACTGTATTTTCAACTTTAGTTAATTCAGATTGTTTGCTCAGAGATTTTTCTAGTAATAGATCCTAGAGTTCTCTTGGAGATCTATCCTACAGATAATTAAGATGCTGGTTTTACAATTCTCTTTACCAGGGCTGCTGCTTACAAACAGCTCTTCAGCAAAGCAAACCTTCTGGGGGAAAGTGAGACTGAACTCCACTCTCAGCTGAAAAAATGACTTACTTAGTAGTAACTTAATTTGGAAGAGAAATAAAATGGGTTTGATTCTCTCGGAGCTGGTAATCAAGTGCTTGTGTTTGCTTCAAGGCATGTTACTAATCACTCTAAATTAAAAAAACACAGTGTATAAGTAATCTTTAAAAATCCTCGAACAAAACAACAATAATAACCCCAAAAAAGGACAAGTTTGTCTTTTCAGATTGGTCTTCTAGCCAAGGCTGAGAGACTTCAGAGAGTAGTAAGGCATTAAACCACAATCCTGGAGTAAATTCTAACCCCAGCCTTACCCTGACCCATCCCAAGTAAATGGTACCAGCCAACCTCCTGCCCCCCAAATTAATTAACATGACTGAGGACTGTGCACTGGGGCAGCTTCCTAGGTATTTGAGGAGGAATTTAAACATTCACCACCAGAAACAGGAAGAGTTAATACTAGAAGTGGGAAAACGTATTTGTCCTGCCTCTACATATAGGCAGATGCACTCAAGGACAGATGATGCTCTTGTAGTAATTGTTTATTCTTCACATGAGGAAAACATCAACATTTTTTTAAATGCCACAAAAGTTCCGAGGGAATCCTTGAATCACGTTTATTTGCTTGTCATTTACAGAAAGTATATTAATTATCCTGATAAAAGTAGGTACTGTGTACCAGGGGCGGGATTCCTTTTGATATAAAATTCTCCAGTGTCTGCGTTCTAATCAGGGCCAGTGTTGTGACCGTTTCACAGAAATTATATAAAGTTTGTAGGAATTTTTTCTGCACTACATGACTACTATCAAGCCTTACCTCCACCTCTTGAAGAGTAATATCTAAAATTACACATTGATTTGTTTTTGCCAGTCAGGAAATTAGTTATTGTGTCATCATGTGCTGCCATCAATCATTATTTAAATGAAGTTCATGTTTTGTTTTGGTTTTGTTTTTTTCCTGGAGCCGCCTTCTATTACTTAGAAGTACATTAAATATTACATTATAATAGTAGCTTTTCTCAATGAGCTTGTCAAAATGGTGTACATAACTTGCATACAGAGTGTATAATCAAATAAACATAGCCATTTTTTGAAACTGGGGAAAGGTTTAGGAGACATACCACATTCTTAATAACATTTGACATGGGAAGTTAAGAAGAATGTGTTATCCAGTGGGAAGTATAGGAAAATTTACAGATTTCAACTACATTACAAGAAGGTAGAATTCTTGTTTTGATGAAAAATTATGAGAGATTTCTGATTAACCCAAATTGTCAGACCTGTTTCTTTTCGTTTTCAAAAACAAAATATCCTTTAGAAATACACTTTATCCTTGGAAAGAAAACTTCTAGATCTTTTTTACATTAGAAAAAAGTGCCAGACCTGCTTAATCACAAGGTGACTCTTTGTTCCAATTTCTGCTTGATGCTTTTCAGTCTAAAACAAAAGCAATGCCTCTGTTTCCACTAGGATATGTAGTATGGTCTCAAAATTTCCGTTTCTCCCTGGATGTTTCTGAAAGGATTTTCCAAAAGTTCACTTTCTGGGAAGAAATACAGAACTCTAACAGCTACTCAGCATCTCTTCACCTACACAACCCATTCCTCTATTCTCATATAACTGTCATTTCACAACTGGTGAAAAAAAAATGGTTAATGCAGAGCAAGGTAAACAAATCTGTGGGAGGCACATTTTATAAACCTATTTAGTGCATGTTACTGATTCTTCCCAGGAGTGTTCCCAACACCTTCTACTGGGCTTCCCTTCACAGCCACTAACCCATCATTTGCCAGAACCTCACTTTGGTTTGCTTGGGACTACTAACCTCTGGCATGAAAACCCTGAGTTCTCCCCGTGCAAATGAATTCCTTGCCATTATTAGTAATTACCCAAGAAGTTTAAACCTTCTGACCTTACATTAGTGGCAAACAGCTGTAAGAATAACTCTTTGTTAGCCACACAAACCAGACGTATCTATTAAAACCAAGCATACCCTTTTAACTTTGTGGCAAGACAGGGACTTCTGGGGGTGATGCATATATCTTTCAAAAACAATCTGAGAGATTGTTAGGCCAACTACATTCTGTAATTTTCAAGGTATTAATGTTACTTGTAAGAAGTCAAATTTTCATATGGAAATATTTGTAGACACTCAGACTAATCTACTAACTTTAGAGAATGTTTCATTCCCTTTTTAAGGAGCTTATCTCAGGCCATCCTATATCATATTTCTTTCTTAGATGGCACTGAAACACTTTAGCTTTATGAAATTTTGCTTCCTTCCAGTTCCAACAGTGACTGAAGATTTCTTTGGCTTGGTTTTGTGTTGTGTTTTCCATTAATCAAAAAAACAGATTTTCCATTAATTCTTTATTTCAAAATAATTCTACCTCCTTATTTATGATTTTCCCAGGAATTTTTCTCTGGTGATGGTTCATTTTTTTACTAGAACTCTTTAAAGCATTCACCTAATTTGATTTGTACTTGCCAGTCTCACTTTAAGCAGATACAGAAAGCATTTCCTTTTTTTCCTTTTTTCCACAGCTATAAAAATAACTATTTTGTATAGTTATTGCTGTAATGCATGTAAGTTCTGAGTCAGCTTTAAATTAAAATAATTTAGACTTGGAAAGAGGTGGAAAATGAGAGAAAAAAAACCCCACTCCTTCTCATTTAATTTTATTTTTTAGCATATGTAGCTAACTAGATGTAGACTCCAAGTCCAGCATTTTAGTAAACAACATAATGAGACTTTCTGTCCAAATGCAGTCATAATATTTTCTTCTTTTCATTTCTGGCTCAGTAAAACTGGTAATAAATAAGTAGTCTGGAAAAGTGGAAAGTAGTACATGCATTGAAAGACTTTTTTAAAATCTCGTTTCTATCATTACTAACTACGCTTTTCAAATATGGCTATTTCCATAACATATAACCTGTGAAAACTATTTTATATGCTTTATTATTAAAAAGGAGATATTTCTGTTGGTTCCACACAAAATACAATGAAAAGGTTTAGGATTTACAAAACCTCATTTTCCAAAGCCTGAACTTGTTTAAGTGCCTTGTGCCAATACCCTATTATTTAGTGTTCTTCCTAACTAAATCACAGCAACTTTTGATGGAGATTGATGGAGCAAAGAGCTAAAGATTTTCTGAAAATCACTAATATTATCTATACAGAAAATTTCAAACGTCATTTTTTCTCTTTGAACACAAAAAAAGGATGAGTTTATCATTGGCATTGGCTTTCTTAGACTGACAATGAATAATCTGAAGTAGAGGAAAAATGATAAAAATATACCCTCTATAGATCTATTGAAGGGTCTAGACAGAGAGGGCAGGTGGTTTTGCTTTGCTTAGCTGGCATTGGGGCTCTTTTATAGCCCAGGCTGCCTATAGTGTATGGCCTGCCTGTGCACTTTGCAGGGCAAATTCAGCCTTCATCTGAGTCTATCTGTACTTCCCATCTGACCTTGCAGAAGGTACATTGAGGCCCTAGGCTATTACAGGAAAGTCATAGAGTTGTAGAATGGTTTGGGCTGGAAGGGACCTTAAAGATCATCGAGGTTCAAATCCCCTTCCATGGGCAGGGACATCTCCCACTAGACCAGGTTGCACAAGGCCCCATCCAACCTGTTCTTGAACGCGTCCAGTGATAAAGCACCCACAACTTCCCTGAGCAACCTGTCCCAGTGTCTCACCACCAGCATACTGAAGAACTTCTTCCCAATTTCTAATCTAAATCTACCCTCTTCCAGTTTGAACCCACCCCTTGTTCTATCACTACAAGCCCTTGTAAAAAGTCCCTCCTCATTTTTCTTGTAGGCCCCCTTCAGACACTGGGAGGCCCCAATAGAATCTTCCAGGAGCTTTCTCTTCTGAACAACCCCAACTCTCTCAGCCTGTCCTCACAGGAGAGGTGTTCCAGCCCTCTGATCATCTTCATGGCCCTCCTCTGGATCTGCTCCAACAGATCTATATCCTTCTTGTATTGGGGGCTCCAGTACAAGATCCTCCCAGTACCAATCCCTGAGGAACACCATTCATCACTGGTCTCCACTTGGACATTGGGCCATTGACTGCAACTCTTTGAGTGCACCATCCAGCCAATTCCTTATCCAGGTAGAGTGGTCCATCCATCAAATCCACATCTTTCCAATTTAGAGAGAAGGCTCTCATGCAGGACAGCATCAAATGCTTTCCACAAGCACAGGTAGATGACATCAGTTCCTCTTCCCTTATCTGCCAATGCTGTAACTCCATCGTAAAAGGCCATGAAGTTTCTCAGGCACAATTTGCCCTTGGTGAAGCCAAGTTGGTTACCAGCAATCACTTCCTCGTTTTCAATGTGCCTTAGCAGAGCCTTCAGGAGGATCAGCTCAATGATCAAGGCATCTTCACAAGGGAACTAGAGGTTGCCTATTTGCATCCACAAAACAGACTGTTGACAAACATTCTTTAAAGTCTTCTTGGGAACAGGAGCCTTTAGTATTCAAAACAAGCCATGAAGATACACCAGCAGATAAGTGATACTGACATATGGCTAACCTGGCCTTGAGCACTTCCTTTGAGCTGTGCGCATAGCATCACAAACAGGGAATGGGTGATGAAAGTGATCTATTCAAAAGCTGATAATAGGCCATTTATCTTAATACAGCTCAGGATTAGACAGAAAAAAATGATTGCACAAGAATGTCAATGACAAAGCTGAAATAATTCAGAAATTGACTGTTTCTACAAATGGCCAGAATATGCATAATTATAGAGAAAACAGAAAGAATTAAGACAGTATTACAAGCAAAACTTCCATACTCTTAGACTAAATATCACCATGGTCTCAATATCTGGCAATCCTTCCCCCCTCCACCCCATTTGAAGGTTCATTTTTTACCTCTCCTCTAACGTCTTTTGCTAAAACAACTGATGCTTGCACAGAAGATGACAGGATACCAGGCTGCATGGTCCACACATCCGAGCATCAAAGATTCAGTGCAATGCAACCACAATTATAGATGCTCCTGGAATGGATTCTAGAAGTTCTGGAATTTTAGCACATCAGACTGTAAGGAATCTTTCTCAGGAAACCAGAAATTTAAAATAGAAATAAAATAATTTTAAAAAAATACAACCACTAAAAATCTATGACTCTTCTGATGGATAATTAAGGTGTTCTTTTTTGGAAAAAGAATCTCCCTAAATTTGCAAATCTCTACCAATCTCCTACTTTGAAGACCTCAAAAAACTCTTTACATCTAGAGTTTGGGTACACTAGTGACTTGTTTAATGGAAAAGATGAAGTGGGAGGAAAAGTGGACATTGTGCCATGAGTAACAGATTGTATGAGTTTTTTCCAGCTCTTATCTACCACTGACAATGTGTTGGTGTTTTTTGATTGTCGTATCATTGACAGTGATCTTAACAGAAGAACAGGTATTATTCATTTTTAATTGAGCTTCTCTTGATCTTTTGCCATTCTGTCTATCTATTTTTCTGATGAACCCATTGCCTGGACCTAAAGTGCCTGCTTACAGCATGTGAGCAACAGAATGCACTTTCATTTTGGGAAAAGGGAGAAAAAGCCTTTCCCTAACTCAACCTGTGGTAATTCTTCTAGAATACTCTGAGACGTTACATACAAACCTGATAACCTGTGGCAATCAACAAGATGGCGAGGTTTCACTGGATATTGAATCAAAATGAGAAAGAAAGTGTGTGAAAAATTGAAATGGTAAAGCTGCAGAGAGAGCTTATAGTGCTATAATATATTTAAATAAAACATACAGTATGTGTTTAGGCATCTCAGTAAGGTTTAATAAATATTTAAGGGCTAGTTCTTGTCCTAGCACTAGCATTCCCATTCAAAGTACTACCAACATACAAAAAAGCTGCAAAACTGGTGTTTGTTATATACAGAAGAGGTCTGTTACTGGGCCTCTCATACAAGTACAGTTCCCACTCACAGCCCTTGACATTAGAGATAAGGAGAAAGGCTCAGACAAGACAAGATGTGGCTAATCCAAAGCTAAAAAATAATTTTGACACTGCAACTGCCCAGAATTTAGCTAATACAAAAGTAATTTACATTTTCTCCTGGTTAAGTATAAAGGTCTTGCAGCTATAAGGAAGGAATGAACTGTGGCTACTGCATTTAGCCTTTCTCTCTCTAACCTGTTATCAGTGTTAGCCATAAAATGAGAAATCAAAAAGGCAAGAGTAAAGTTCAGTTGGGCTCATACATAGGGAAGAGACTATCAGCTACTCTTCTGCAGCAAAGTGTATGTTTGGAACTAAGAGCTAAGGCAAAATCGCCTATGAAAATATTTTTTCTGTAGCAGAAATATGGAAGAGTATATCAACCCAATTTCTTCCAAACAATATAGTTCCTGACTTTATTAAGGACACTCACTGGATTCAGCTTGGTTCTACATTTTTGGTGACTCAGCTCTTTGTGGGAAAATAAAAATAAACTTGTACCAAGGAAGACTGCTTTGTATTACCCAGTCACATGCATAAAACTCATTCAGGAGCAGTATGTGAAGATCAAAGTGAGACAATAGAAAGCAAGCCAGGGAAAGGACTTGCATCTTCTAACAACAAGGAAATGGTAAATGGAATATTCTTCTAAACAGCTGGGGCAGTATTATAGTCTGTTTTTTCAAAGGGAGATAACTGTACACATTTGATAGGGAGCTAGAGTCAAAAAGTACTTAGGAAATCATATTTATGAATCTCAGGCCTGGCTCTTATCTTTGTGTCCTTTCACACTGCTGTTTAGATACCTTATTCTCTTCCTTCTGCTACAAAAAAACTAGCTAAAGGATGAAAAGCTACTTCTCACAGTGCTTTGGCCACCTCTTTTTGTCTCCTAATTCACTGTAAGCATGGGTAGATCTCACTTGCGAACAGGGGGGTTAGCCCCCACCAGAACTTTATCTCATTTGCCTCTGAGTTTTAATTCACTCCCACAAAAGCATTAGAGCTGCCAATGCCTGTAGGCACATTTAGCTACTAGCTCTTGAATCCCTGCAGTCCTTCCTCCTCTCATTACTCCATGTTTCTCTTCTACAGCCATTTTCCAAACTGCGAGGCTATGCCTAATGATATGAAATCCTTCCTCCTGGAAAACTAGGTCACTGAGATGTAAAATGAGTCTCTCCTACACTTTTGAAAACTGTACATGATGCAAAAGTTCAGTGCAATTACTTTACAATATTTGGTTACAGCACACAAGGTGGAAGCCTCCATTTTTATTAGTCCTCATCTGCCTGTATTCCAGTCACAATCCCTTTTCTCTAACTCTTATTTGGATGAAGCAGGCTGTGCACAACAGCAAAGCAGTTTCACGGTAGCAACAGCAACATCACTTCAGTTGTAATATTTGGTTTATGGGAAATGTAGCAGGTAAGGAAATCCTGACCAGCCTGAGTGCTATTGAGGTAGCGACTTTAAGACAAAAGGGATCTCTGAAGCCCTTATGTGAGTAAATGTTAACATGTCTCAAAATATATAGATGCTGACAAGTTCCTGGAACTTGGAATTTGTCAAACTTGTTTAAAACTGTCATCATGATAGCAAAAGGACCCTAAGACTAAAGAAAAGTCTCATACAAAGAAAATTATTTGTGTCCTTTTTTGTCTTTTTACATATTATAATTCACACTGTCACATCGTCACATGCTGACTCTGTCTAATGCTCCAAGACAACATTCAGCCTGTACTCTACTTAGCTGTCAGTAGTAAGGTAGTTAGAAAAATTGACTTTGCAGATTTCAGTCTGGCTCAACACTGCAAAACCTTTAAGCACTACAAATATCTCAGAAACATTACTTCTTTGTATTTAAAGATAATTTGAGTTTGTGAACTATGTTAAGTTTAATAGCATGTTGTGAATGATGAATGCTTAACTAATAGACAGCTTAAGACATCTAGAAGACCTACAGTTATTAAAACAAGATTCCCACCAATGTATATTTACAATGGTTTTGTTTCTTTCTTGTACTTTTTAGAATAGATGATCTTTTGATCAACAGGAAGACTCTCCAATGACAGAATTATTTCTGCTCTAAATTGCTGTCTGATTATTGCATGGGTCAGAACTTCTTCACCTTCCAACATAAATACTAGCATGCAACTCACCCTGTGCATGTTAAGGGGGCTTTTCCTGTAAGGCTTATTAAATCATGTAACTTGAGAAGCAAAATAATTTCTCTGACAGTCCTACTCTCTAATCAGAGATAGAAAATCCTACCTTTCTTTCACATTCTTCAGATTCCAAGAAAAAGCTATTAATAGTAATGTTGTTAGTTATAGTTAATATATATTACATATAGCTATATGGTCAATTGTTTCTGTCAGTGACTGTTTTAAATACAGAAGAAGACATTTCAAGGAACCCTGTGATATTCAGTTCTGGAATAACCTAACAAAAAGAAAAAAATTCTGCTAACTTCACAAATCTGTGATTCATTTATGGCTTGCAAAATGAAAAAAAATACATTCAGGATTTTTTTTTTGAAAAACAAAAACTTGCAATAGGATATTCACAAAAAACCCCTCTTGTACTTTCTTTTAATTTGGCAAAGCGTCAGTAGCTTTTAGCAGCTACACTGATAGATCTTGCTTATGAATTTGTTGCTACCATTATAATCAAAGCTGTTCTCTCTCCTCTGTGGTTCAATGCTGAGCTGAAACATGTTTTATCTTTCCTTAATAGTTAGTGAACGCTCTTCCTTTTGTTTTGTTTATTTATGTAATTTGTTTAGCATAATTCTTTCCTTTAGATCACTAACAACTAATTAAGTTGCCTGTTTCCCCTTTGGTGGCAGACTCCTACACAACCCAAACTCTTCTGTGATCTTACCATCAGTTTCTTCTGCTTCATCTAGAATTGTCTTATCTGAAGCATCCAACTAAATACAGAAGAAGCTGTCCCTTAAAGAGAGGTTTCATGAAAGTGTGTATTGTTCATCCATAATCCCTGATCTTCAGCTACTTTAAGTCTAATGGAGAAAAATGCCTGACAAAGGTAACTTAAAGCTAGGTTTACACCTCAATATGCAGCCATCTGCACTCACAATGCTTTTGACTCATCTACTCCTGCCCTGCAAGAAATTAACAGAAATGTTGCTCCATTAATTGCAGGGCTGATCTGTGTCATCTCAAATTTCTACCGCAAGCTGGATCAACTGCAATGATGCTCTAAGTGATGCCCGTTACTCTGAAGAAATAGTCTACATATCAGGAGTCATCAACTGCTGCGCTGGTTTTGTTCCTGGACTAGATGCAATAAAAATGGTTGTACAGGAAGAACAAAAAAAAAGTTAGCATTATTTTTAAAGTTTTATGAAATTGCATGGGTTTGAGCTAATTTTTAAGTAAGTATTAAGTATATCTCCATCCAGATCAAACAGTGTGAGAGAACTGATTAGGCACTTCTGTTTCAGATGTTAGGTAAACGTGCAGTGAGATCAGTGTCTAAGGGTTCTAGCTTCAGTGATTTTTCAATTTTGCTGGGAAGTCTGACTTTGCTGAAACAACACAGGACACTTAAGTGCTCTGCAACTTCATGGGAAAGGTTGTGTTGTGCAACATGGGAGATTTTGACTTACGTTACCACTCTTGTCGGCATAAACTGACAGGTGGAAAATTGCCTCTGAATCAGCACTCAAATGTCATTACTATGAGTCTATCTGCAGCCTGTGCTCTAACCATAAGAATATATATATATTCTCTTACTGAATGGAAAATCTCATGGTGAAATCTATAAATTGATATTTAATTTTCACCTAAATATATTTGAAATCTTGTTTTTATTCCAGTCTGTAATTAAACAAATGTCAAAGTCTCAAATGTTACTACAAAATAGAACTGGCATGTTCTGTGAAGCTCTGATCTGGCATGCTCTGTTAACAGTATTTTCAGAGGATGAATGGTTTGGCAGATAATAATCACAGAATTGCTATGGAACCACCATCTTCATCTGCAGACTTTTCAAGATGATTCTCCCAATAATAAGCCACCTAAATTTAGACCCTTAACCATATACCAGTCACCTGAGAAGTGACAGTTAAGGATTTATAAACCAGGTTATATTCATAATATAAAACTACATGTATGCCTGTTATAGAGAATACTATTTAACTACAAATATAAATTGTATCCTTTCCAACTACGCATATTGATAAAAGTATAAACACAGCTTAATTTTGTATTATTTGGCAAGATCCTTTATTACTCTCTTGACTGACAGATACCATGACATGTTGGAGCATGCTGCAGCTGCTAACTGGATTCAATTGAATGTGAGAAGGCTTAGTCGGGTTGAAAAGGTGTTATAGTTGTAATCCGCTCAGGTTTTTTTATTTAATTAATTTGTTGGTTTTAATCTCATAATGAAATCTTATAAATAAGGTAAAAAATATAAATAGAATAAATATGTATTTATATACAAATTAGGATAAATATTAAACAAATAGATAAATAAGATAAATAGGATTAATGTTCTGGGTAATTTAACCCTGAAAGAGATGTGCTGATTTATAAATCTTTTTTATTTCTATTTGATTTCTCTGGATTTCCTGTTATTTCACAAAGTTAAATGTACTAGTTTATGTTCTGATGAAATCTAATTTTAAGACTCCACCTGAAGTTCTGTCCCATCATGAGTGCTTCTGTCTTTTGCTTGTATATGTCACACAGATACCAAATATACTGATGCCCAGCTTTATAATGTATAGCTTTCCCATTTTGCAGATGAGACTCTCCATTGTGGATTACTATGAGTCCTTCTAATCATTTAATATGTCCCCTCATTGAACAGTTACTAAAATCATTATATAATAAGTGTCATAATTTACACCATTGTTATATTTCTGAAACAGTTATTTTTTTCTGTTAAATTGCTTTAACTGCTCTTAGGTGACTAATTTGAGCTACTTGCAAGGGAGAAAAATCATTGTTCTGGAATGCAGTCATTTATGATTGCATGCTTAAAAATCCTAAAAAGAATCCGAAAACCTAATCATCAGATACCACCATAATTTTAAAATTTTTATCCTTTTTTTCCTTCTGTAAGATTCAGCAACTTTTCTACTAAAAAGTTGTCATTCATTTTAAAATGTTTAAATTATAGCAGTGGAACACAACAGAGGAACAAAGAGAAGCGATACTATGGAAAAATAACGCCATAGAAATTCTTTCAAAGACCTCATAGAATCATAGAATCAGAGAATCATTTTGGTTGAGAGAGACCTTTAGGATCATCAAGTCCAACCGTTAACCCAGCACTGTCAAGGACACCACTAAACCATGTCCCTAAGCACCATGTCTACATGTCAATGGCTTCTTTCAGGTCCAACAAAAAGAATTCAAAAATACCTTGACATTTTCCTCTCAAGAGCAAGGAAGTTCCAGCAAGAATTTCCAGTCCTTGATCATCTCAAGGCCAAAGCAGAACTAATGCCCCTGGACAGTTAACCCAGCATGAATTGCACCCCCTTAAACTGTAGTGAAAGCAAGTTCACTTACCTCTTCTATCAGTAGGGACCAGTAGTGCTTTATCAACGTTTCTTATGTGTGCCACTAGAGAAAGATCTAGGATGATTATTAATATTTTAATTTAGCTCAGACAATGTTTACGGAAACCTTGGAGCACATCAGGACTACAGATGAAGAAGCTGCTATATGTCTACATCTCCCTGACCAAAACTTCTGTGATCACTGACAAGATCATTCAACCAGAAAAAGGAAATTACATTATTTGTTAATGCTACTAATGTATTTAATAGAGACAGATTGAAGAAGCTGGAGTGAAAAAAAGTTGAAACGGCTGTGCTTTAACTCATGCACTGTTAAACCAACTCCTCTTTCAGCTGATTCAGAGCACTGACATTTGTATGCAGACATTTGTATTCACTCACCAACATCTTTGGATCAATGCCCTTATTACTATGTTGTGGAATAAAAAGCCTAAATTTTATGATCTATCCTGTCTTCCTTCACTTCTGTCACACATGCCTGAAAAATACAATTTCAAAAAATGTGTACTTTCCTTTTCCCTTCCTCTTCTAACGGAGCTTACTCAGTACTCAACACATGCTGTTGGCCCTCCTGTTAGAAGAGTTCACACTTTTTGACCCCTTCGAGGGAGGCAACATGAGCACATTAAGACAAGACACTTGTTGCAGAAATGAAGCTGTTCCACTTGCAGTGGAATGCTATATCCAGCTGTTCATTTATTGCAGCCTTGTGTCAGACCAATGAAGCTGACAAGAAATGGAATCAGCAGGCAGTAGTAAGAATTGTATTTTTAAAAGACAGTGGTGGTTATTGAGTTGGAAGAGAGAAGAAATTAGTCATCAGTTTTCCCACCTGTTCCTGTGCTAAATATTGGCATTAATTAGCTAGTTTAGAAATTCCAAGCAGCTGAGCACTGGAGGTTCAACTGAAGTGGTTTAAAGTGCTGCCTGGAGGTTCATGATGTTGTTCTGTCAGTAAGACAGGAGCTTTCAGTAGGAACACTCTAAAGCATGCTTAATGTTAGGTATGTTTCGTAGTACCTTCTCTTTACTGAGAGGACTTTTCTTGCTGCACAATTTTTTTCACTGCTTTCTTTGTTTTTCATTTAAGTGGTTGTCAGATTTATGATATTTAAAAACCAGGCTCCTTCTCATATGAAATTTTGTATGAAGAATATGAAAAAATAAGCTTCTATTTCTGAGCACAGGAGAAATTAAGAAAATAGTATCTACCTTTTCCCCTCATAATTCCAAATACTTTTAGTTAGTCTTACCATGAAAAGCATTTTATTTTCCTCTGTAATTAGCTTTAAGCTTTTTAATCTGTTTTTCCTATTAATAATCAGGAGCTAAATATCTGGAGTAACAACTGTCTCTGATCTGACTCTTATTAACTTCTTACAGAAAAAATTCCTCTGGCTGTTACTCTTCCAATTTTGTATTTGTTTTCAACAAAGCATGAAACTGAGCAATAGTCAGAACTAGAGAGATCATTTATTTTTCTATTCCTGTCCTGAATTAAATAATTTTTAAACTGGTTGAAATGTTTCTGTGACAACACAGATGGCAATCCACAACATAAACTACTTAGATGAAATGCAAACAAAAGTTTAGCCAGCTATATATTGTTCCTAACTTTCTAGCTTTTTCTTTCTAATAAACAAAATCCAGACCTAGAGTTTTTATTTCCACTGATGTAAACTGCTATAGTTATGCATCAGCTATAAATGATCTCATTAATTTATACAGTCTCTCAATATTAGTAATTTCAGAGACCGATGGACTCTATTGCCCTTATTCAAACTGTGCAAAGCAGTCATTTCGTTGGGGCAAATTGTGGATCTAGTGCTGCTCTTGAGAGAGCCACAGGGGAGTTGCTTTGTTTTTCCATCTTTCTGTTGTTGTCAGCTTCAAGTGTGCTCCTAACAAATGCCTCAGACTGAACCACAAATACAAAGCAGCTAGATAGTATTGAACAACGAGGGGAGAAAGGGAGCAATCAACCATGAACTGTTTTTTCTATTCTGTGGCATAAGTGGCAAACTTGGATTTGTCCTTCTAAGAGATGTAGAAAGTTACTAATCTGTTGTGTCTGGGTTTCCTGTTGGTTTTTTTGGTTTGGTTCTTTGGTGACACTTTGGGCAGGGAGGAAAAAATCGGTTGTACTGCCTTACAAATAGGGTGGTTGAAACTGGTTTTCGGGCATTAGGTGCGTTGTTATTTAAGGAAGAACCAGAAGCTTGTCATTTTCTGGAAAAATATCCTATTCCCACTGGTTAAATTTCTCCTGGCAGTAAATGATACTAGGAAATAAGCCATTGGGGTAGTCATTATCAGGATTCATGCTGCTGCTTTCAATTTCTCTTTGGGTTTTTTTTTCCCCAGCACACCGCATAGTCTGCCTAACAATTATTTTATATTTGCTGCAGTGTGGGGCATGTTCATCAATGCTTCAATTAGATGTGCAAACCTATAATTACTGTCTCCACAGCCAGGAAAATGTGAAGTTTCATTTGTTATGATGAATATGCAGCTCTTTTTAAAAGTTCCTCGGTGTATTATTAGAAAGTGAAGGAGAAAAAGAAACAGAGGGGGATTTGTCTGACATTTCCACTAGGGAAATGGCAGTTATATTGAGACACTTTTGTCCCTTTTAGTAGCAAAACATCAAAGACTTTATACCTTTTCTTCAGTGTATAGGACATGAGTATAGACTACATATAATATACTTAAGATAACTTTAAAGAACATACCATTTATATAGATGAAAAGAATATTAACAGCATTGAGATGTGCATTTGTATTCTTTTGTAAAGAAAATAAGAGTATGCCTCTGTGTAAGAGCATGTTCTAGCTAGGATTAGGAAGGAGTTTTTATGCCCAATCTTGGGGCACACCTTAGAATTTCATAATACTCAAGTGAGTGGTCTAAGGGAAGAATTATACTTCAGAGAGCTCCGGTCCCCAAATCTCACTTTCAGCTGAAGGCTTCCCTCCACAGAGGCCATGCTGTGTTTCTGCCATTCACTATTGCATCCTTGATTTTAGCCAGCAAGGAGCTGTTGCAAAATCTTTGTCTGTCTCTGTCTGACCTGACTGGATTGAAATTTCTTCTGTGGTACAGCAGCATAAGAGATCCTTTTAGACCTCACTTGCTGTGTACTGCTCTTGTTATGATCTTACACAACCAGGGAATGAAAGCATCTTAGATCACAGATTGTCCCTGTCCCTCACAGGCCCAAGCCACTGCAGAGAATCAGGACCATCCTGGCCTGCCTGTATTCTTCTTCTAAATCTTTGCTAGGTATAACTCCAAAGACTACTGTTTTCTGTAGCCACTGGTACTCAGCAGCAAGAGGTACATCTTGCCAATTTCTCCTTTGACACTTCCATTTTTGAAATCCTGCATACATTGTTCAAGGACAGTGCTGCCTATTATATTGGGGTTTTTAAAGTCTTATTCTGCTAAGAGAAAGCAAGTAGTGAACAGGCAATTCTAAGCTGTAGCCAAAATCAGATAGTGGAGAAAGGCTGCAGCACAACATGTCTTCATGGAAAACCGTGCTGATTTGCCAAAGATGTTCACAATTCACAACAGCCAGGTACAAGTAACTCTCATGCTATTTCCAGTTGGCCTCTGCTAAATATGATTTGTAAGTTCCTGCTGTTTGAGATGTAATGGAGAACGTGTGGCATTGAGAAGATAATAAATAAGAGGCAATGGAAGATTAAGGTTACTGAGTAAAAAGAGTCATTGTCAACTAGATTTGTAACAGAAAAGGTACTGTTGATAAATAAATGGCAGGGCTATATCTCAGTGGGTGGATGGGACTACTCACAGGGTGGACCTCACTTAATTCTTATTCATAAATTCAGAATTGTTCAAAGTCAAGCAGAGATAGACCTTGCAAAGGAAATTACAACAAGTGAAAAAGGTTCTCTAGAAAATAGGCAAAAAACTGGAGTTGCAATGTGCTAAAAGTGGGTATTGTCTAAAAGATAAAATGAGTCTGGCTGAAAAATTAAATGAAGACTTCATCTCAGCTTTCAATAAAGAGGACTCTATATAGCACAGGGACAAAGGCAGGATGGCTAATGGCAATGACTATATAGAAATGCAAATTACAATAGCTAAGGTGAAATAAAACTCAGATGGCTGTGTTGGAGTCTGGAAGATGACGTAATCTTTATCAGAGATACTGAAAAATTGGTAGATAAAAAATGAGTTCAGTAGCATGGGTTCTTATTAAACATATCAACAGGTTTTGTACTTAATGGCTGAAGAAAAGCAAAATTAGTAGTTGTAATTAGGAGAGAGATAAAATGTAAGAAAGTAACTATGAACACATTAGGTTTGATAAAATGCAAGAATTAATAAGGAAGCATTAAGGAAATCACCTCTTTGAATATAGCTGTTGAAACAAATCCTGATTTACCAAAAGTGGACTATACCCAACCAGTCTGGTATTTTCCTTCAAGTTTAAATCTTTGCCATGATAAGGTTCTCAATATTAGAGTTGGGGGAAAAAAACCCTAAAAATATTTTTTATAAATAATCAACTTATTATAATAGATTTTGCTTTAGTCATGGCCAACATTAATAATCATTCTTATTTTATTAGCATAAACACATAACACTGTTTAACTGCACTTTTCAAGTGACATTTTCCTCTTTGTAAACACTATTGCCTTTACTGCTTGAACAGTAATGGTTTTTAGGCTCACAGCAAAACAATAAGGATGGAAAACACCATCTTAATTTCAGAGTTAAACCACCACAAAGTGAATAAAGAGAGCAGGCAAGGGAATTTGTGGATGAGGCAGGGTTTGAAACAAGGCCCCACTCTACTCAGTTTCTTCTCCCCTAAATCCTGCCTTTTGTTTTACAATTTTCATAAAGCAGAACAAAGGCAAAAGTCACTCCCAGTACCTTTTCTGTTTTCAAACTGGCGATTTCAAAATATCCATATTCATTTGCACTGAGTTTTGGGTACGACTGCACTACAGTCCTTTCCTGCCAGAAGTCCCTGTAGGTATGTAACCTGGCTTCAAAATAGCTCGAGTACCGGTCACAAAGCAGCAGGAGCAATACAGCACTGATTCAAACCTCACTTGACAAGTTGGATAAATATTGAATACACTAGTACTCCAGTTATTTGAAAAGTATCTGCATAGACGAAGATTGAGTTCACCTAAAATGAGGTTTCCACAGATAAGCTAAAGGCTCAGTTCACTATATTAAATGTAGATGTTCTGGGGTGTGTTACCTCACTTCCAGTTGTTGGTCCAGAAGGAAATAAACATCTCAGATATCCTGTGCAATGTAATAAATTCTAAAAATTATTTTAAAATTATTTACTATATTGTTGTTTCCTATTTACCAAACAAGGAATTTGTTTTGTCAGACTTGGTTCTCAAACAGGCTCCAATCAAGAACATGCACATACCAGGCATTTCTTCTATACAAGACAGATAGGAGTAAAAGCAAGTACAGGCTTCTGGGGACAAAATTTGCTTCAAAACTCTATTTAAATTTTTTGTAAATGCTATTTAACTTCCTCAGAAAAGTTTTTTTTATCAGAATTCTGAACATACAGGAAAAATACTGAAGCTTTTCCTTTCTACAGGTTAATTTGTTCTACCAGAATTCAACATCTGCACAGCAGTTGCTAATAAATAGCTGTTTATTTCAATTAGATGTTAAGCTCTTCCCTTTCTTTGTTGGCTGTTTGGCATTCCTGACTGATGGAAGCCATCTTTCACTGGGTCTCTCTTTCTTTGTCTGCCCAAGCATTAAAACCACACATGCCACCAACACTAAAACATGTTAATCATATGCAGCGTTAAGTGCTCTTGACTGCAGTCATGTCTGGTCTCAATCAATCACTTTTAGGTGGCAATAGGGTTGAGATCACTGATCTCCAATTTTCTAAATGCCTTGTAACTCCTATTGTTCCTCCCAGCTGCATTCCAAAAGAACTTTTGCAACAAATGAGAAGATAAGGTTTGAAATAAAAAAATCATCAACTGTTGGACAGAAGTCAGAGCAGGTAAGTTGTTGCCCTACGTCCATTTCAAAAGACTGTTGCAGTTGGAGGGGGAAGAAGTTAACCATTAGCAAGTTTTTTTACATCTTCCTGCTTTGAAATGTCAAACAGGTATCATATTTGCTAGCACATGGTGCTGGTGTTACTAGTGGAAGACTGAAGACCTAAAAGCACATACGTGGCCACAGTGGCTGGAAAGGAATTGTGGAATAGCCCTTAAAATAGCCTACTGATATGCCAAGAAGATTCAAAACGTATATTTAAACAGCCTTTCTGCCACACTAGTGGCTGATTACCAAAGTAAATTACATCTTCCCGTTGCTTTTCAGAGACCAGAATTTACAGGTGGCCTTGGCTTGTTGGCAATTGCTGCACCATGTTTAAAATGGGTTGTAATTTTACTTTTAGTGAATTTCTTAACAGAAAAAGAGACATTCCATATATATGGTTCAGTGCTGTCATTTTGAAGCTGCAATGACCTTTGAGTTTGAAATGGTTTTATATCAAATGACTTGCAAATGGACTCATTTAAACCTTACATGCCCAACATTTTGAATTTATGCCAGGACAGAGCCAAGGTTTCTGACATTATAAATCTGTGTCTTGGTCTTAAAATGCCAAACAGAATGCACAGTCAAAACCCTTATTCTGTAAGACCAATAGAAAGCTTGCCATTGAGTTTAATCAACCCCAAATGTAATCCTTGATAATATCAGCTTTCTGGTGTATGACTACATATCAAAGGTTAAGCACACATTCATGCAGCAATGTTGTGTTCTATGATTATTGTTCAGTGCTGTAAATTTTTTCCATTTTAAAATTATTCCCTGCTATCTGACATGTGGAAAGTGAGAGGAGAAGGAGAGAGGGAGAGAGTGTCACTCTGTCAAGTGAAGATGTGTTCTCAAAGAATTCAGATTATCTCCTCTTCTGCTGTAATTAGATTTACAGGACTAACAGGTAGCTGTACAGCACACATTTATCATATTCTCAAAGTCAATTTTCATGGCTCTTTCACTCACTCGTACTCCGAAGTTCACATTTAACTTTTAATTGAATCTATAGAATATAAGATTGAGTAAAAGTTACATTTATCAGTTTAATTTTGGAATGGTTACTGAATATACATTATTGCTCTGTGGGTCAATTGAGTTTCACTTATTAAATTATTTTTTTCTCCTTAAAACTACTTAGACTCCTGTGGCATCCTGATATCTTCCAAAAGAGATTTGATTTTGTAAGCAGTAAATGGTCTCTATCCAGGCTGTAAAATATACGATATGATTTTTTTGGCAGACTATCCACATTTTGCTGTATATCTGTTCCCTTCTGGACCTCTATTGGTAATAAGTTCATCCTACTGCAATGAACAGCATATTTAACATTTTTCTAATAACTGTCACTTTGATCAATAACAGATTCCAATTTTCCCATAACGTACTGATGGAACCAATAACATTAGTTACTATTTATCAATGTTTGCAAAGAATTAGGCATATAAATGCCAACATATTACTAAATTCTTTGTAAATAATTTTATGTTTATAATTAGTGTGTGAATGTAGGGCAGCTTACATGTAAGTTACCTAGATGAATTAGGAACAAAGGGCTGCGTGCTCTGCAGAGGGATCCCTGAGATTGTTCTGGGTGGTAGTCCTCAGCAATAAAGGGAGAGAAGCTGTGCTAGGATGTTGCTTTCTCTGTGTTCCCAATTGTTCAGGCTTCTCAGAGTACCTAATTAGCCCACTTCACATTGTAGTATGCTGCACCCACACAGCATCTTCTAAGATCAGTGCCAGTTTTGTCTGAGACCAGTGCTAGCTTTGTCTGTCTTTGTAATTTCCTTTACCAGTAGACATATCTGAGCTAAACAGAAAGCTAAGAGCAACAAACAATAACTCTGGCATTTTGCTCTTCCATGGAAACAACTAAGATTGTTCAAAATTGCCAATATTTTGACATCACTTTCATCTTTAATGGATTTCTGCATCTCAGTACGAAGGTTTCTTCTGCAATCCACCAACAATACAGAATCTGCCTGATGCTTCTGGCCAAAAACACAGTGGAAAGAAAAGAGAACAATATTTGCACCTACAGACATTAAGGTCTCTTTTCACGCTTATTCACCTTTACCTTCCATCTTTATCACAGAATGGTAGGGGTCGGAAGGTACCTCTGGGGATCATCTAGTCCACTTCTCCTGCTAAAGCAGGTTCACCTAGAGCAGGTTGCACAGGAAGGCATCCAGGTGGAGCCACCAGAGAAAGGAAACTCCATAACTTCCACTGCTGGCTCATGGTAAACTTGTCAACCAGGACACTCAGGTCCTTCTCCATAGAGCTGCTTTCCACCAAGTTGACCCCCAACCTGTACTGGTGCATGGGGTTATTGCTCCCCAGGTGCAGGACTCTACACTTGCCATTGTTGAACTTCATGAGGTTCCCCTCTGCCCAACTCTCCAGTCTGTCCAGATCTCGCTGAATGGTAGCACAGCCTTCTGGTGTGTCAGCCACTCCTCCCAGTTTCATATCATCAGCAAACCTGCTGAGGGTACACTCAGTCACTTCATCCAGATTACTGACGAATATGTTGAATAAGACTGGACCCAGTATTGACCCTTGGGGAACACCACTAGCTACAGGCCTCCAACTTGACTCTGCACTGCTGATCACAACCCTCTGAGATCTGTTTTTCAGTCAGTTCTCCATCCATGTCACTGTCCACTCATTTAACCCACTCTTCCTAAGCTTCCCTATGAGGATGTTAAGGGAGACAGTGTCAAAAGCCTTGCTGAAGTCAAGGCAGACAATACCCACCGCTCTCTCCTCATCTGCCCAGCCAGTCATGCCAACATAGAAGATTGGTCAGGCATGACTTTCCCATGGTGAATCCATGTTGTCTGCTCCCAATAACCTTCTTTTCGTCCGTATGCTTAGAGATGACCTCGGAATGAGCTGTTCCATCACCTTGCTAGGGATGGAGGTGAGGCTGACTGGCCTTTAATTTCTTGGATCCTCCTTCTTGCCCCTTTGGAAGACTGGAGTGACATTGGCTTTCCTCCAGTCCTTAGGCATTTCTCCTGTTCTCCATGACATCAGCAGCCAGCTTCCTCAGTGCTCATTGGTGGACGCCATAAGGGCCCAAGGATTTGTGGGTGTCCATTTTGCCTAAATTATCTCTAATCTGATCCTCCTCGACCAAGGGAGAGTCTTCCTTCTTCCAAACTTTCTCTCTAACCTCCAGGGACTGTGATCCCTGAGGGCCAGTCTTAGGAGTAAAGACTGAAGTATGAAGAAGACATTCAGTAACTCTGCCTTCTCAGTATCCTCCATCACCAGGGCACTCACCATTCTGCAGTGGGCCCACATTTTCCCTAGTCTTCCTTTTCCTGATGATGCACTTGAAGAAGTTGTCCTTGACATCATTTGCCAGATTTGATTCCAAGTGGGCCTTAGCCTTCCTTGTTGCATCCCTACATACTCTGGCAATGTTTTATATTCCTTCCAAGTGCCCAGTCCCTTTTTCCACATACTATATGCTTCCTTCTTCCATTTGAGTTTTTCCAGAAGCTACTTTCCCATCCATGCAGGTCTCCTGCTGCCTCGTCTTGATTTTTTGCTCATACGGATTCACTGGTCTTGAGCTTGGAGGAAGTGGTACTTGAATATTAACCAGCTCTGTTGGGCCCTCCCTACCTTCTAGAGTCCTAAGCCATGAGATTCCTCCATGTAGGCCTTTGAAGAGGTCAAAACCACCTCTCCTGAAGCCCAGGGTTGCAATCCTACTTACTGCCCTACTTCTTCATCACGTGATCCTGAACCTCACAATCTCATGGTCACTGCAGCCAAGGCTGCCCTTGACCTTTACATTCCCAACCAAACCTTCTTTGTTCTTTAGCACACCTTTCCTCCTTGGCTTCTCCACCCTCTATGCCAGAAAGTTATCATCAATGCACTGCAGGAACCTCATGGACTGTGTGCACCTAGCTCTGTAGCCTTTCCAGCAAATATCAGGGTAGCTGAAATCCCCCATGAGAATCAGGGCATGTGATTGTGAAGCTCCTTTCAGCTGTCTGTAGAAGGCCTCATCTACTTCCTTTTCCTGATTAGGTGGCCTGTAGTAAACACCTACAACAGCATTGCCCATATTAGCCTGCTTATTGGTGAGAAGGGACAGAATGGCAGTGAGCTGGAGAGCTCTGAGTGACACCAGCAACTCCAGGGCAGTAGGTGAACTTGCACGTGTGGTGGGCGGAGACTTCCAGATCATGTGGCAGGAGGGTGAAGCTGGGGAAAGAACACAGGAAGGAGATTTGCAGGGGACTAGTGAGAAGAGCAGGAGAAAAACCAAAACCAACCAAACAAAAAACCCACAAATGGGACATGTAAATAGAGACATTTTCTTGGTGGTTGATGAAATTGTGCCAAATTCTGTGAGAAATCAGCTGACTAAAGTTAAGTTTGGTATCAAAGATAAGGAAAATATGTTTATAAGCCCTTTTCTCTTTTTTGTTCCATTTTACTACATCTCTATTCTTAAAAGGCTAGTTATTCTATCTTACTCGCTAATAAAAAATTCAGAGGGATTTGAGTTAGAAAATGTTCTTGTCTCAAGGGAGGTTACTAAAAGAGAACACAGGTGCACCTTAAAGTCATGTCTGAATGGGGTCCCCAACACGGTTGCTGCTTGAGAATAATTATTTTTCCATGAATTTCTTTTACATTTATGCCGAGATTATTGGTAATGAACAACCTTAGAGATGTGTTCCATTTCTGTCTAACTACCTCTTAAGTACTATTGGTCCTGATATAAGACTGTCATAATATTCTCTGAATATTAAAAGCAGTCTGATACTCCTCTGCTTTTCATCTGCTGAAAAGTACATGTTTCACTAGCTTATCACAGTGAATGTTACTACATTTATTTATACAAGGAGACTCGTGTTCTCCTAAATGCTACTCTACGTAACACATTGAAGAGAGCTGGAGGAATACATTTGATCTTATCATACCAATGCTTAAAAAGAGAGATTTCAGGATCACATAATCTATGTTTTCACACTTTTATGTATGTTTCCAGTATTTGGAACAGAATCTATTTAAAATATCACTAAGTTGTGATCCGTTGGTTAACACCCTCCTACCTACTGTCTCAATGTTGCTATGAGCTTGTCTCTACCAGCTGCTGAACTGTATTTATGACTCTTCTTGGCCTTTCCCCCTGCCTAAAAAAGAAAAAAAAATACAAAAGAGCATTAAAGTTGCACCTAGAAATATTTCAGTTAGCTGGATTTGATAATTAACCACAAAGTTGTGTCAAATGAGAGAAAGGTGACGCATAGTAATATCTTGTCCTGCAGATACACACAATCTTTTATACTGAGGGAACAATGAACAAGAAATATGTCTTTAAGACTGAAATAAAGGACATGTTAAGGTGGATTGTGAAAGTAGTCCTGTCGAGGTGGTAAATGCACTATGAATTTTGTATTCCTAGAAATTCAGTTTGGCATTTAAGGCATCTGGGTATACAGTATTATTATGGCAGGTAATATATTCAAATATAATATAAGGTTGTTAATTTTTCCTCAAAAATTTTCAGATTTAACTGTGTATACTTACAGATTTGTATATAAATCTGTATATAGAAATATGTGACGTTTTTCTGTGTTCTTAATTTTTAATTAATTCCTTGCTTACTTGGAGACAGCCATCTATAAAGTCTATTAAGAAATCTTATGAGAAAAGGCATTTAATATTTACATTCTGTTAGAATATAATCTTTATAAAAGTGATTCTTATCTTGCTGGTGCTATTAAAGTCCTGGGACCTTTAAAACTATTATTGCAATGAACTCCTTAGAAAACCATTGCTAAAACTAACTTTTATGTGTCTCATAAAACGAACTTGCTTCTCTGCAATGACATATTGGAGTTTTTAATATTAACTTTCTTGCAGAAGTATGATGAATTTTTAAATTATTCTCTTCTCTAAGTTATTGTTTTCTGTAAAGATTAATCTGATATCAGATCCTGCATTCTAAACAGAGAAGGAATGATTCGTAACTCAACTGCAATAGCAGAAAGTTCTGCTTTATTTAAGGTTATGAAAATAGTCAAGGTAAAGAAAACAAAAAAACGTCCATTCTGAACCACATTTGTAAAGAGATAGAGAAGAAACAAAGTAGAAGAGTATAACTTCTCTTGCTCTACTCCCTCAGCTTTTATGAACATGTTTAGCTATGAGTCCTTAGATACCGAATTTCATGATGTTTTTTCTTTTCTTTATTTCATTCTCTGCAACACCTATGAAAATGAGTTTTGCAATAAGACAACTGCCCACAGCAAACAGATACTGTGGAGATTCTTGATGGGATATTTTTCCCTTTGGTGAGAAACTAATTTCTCTTATCCTCTGTAAATACTGAAGTTGAGATCTTCAACACCTACTTGTCCAGGCTTCCTACAGGTTGCTTGGGGTCGTGACAGATTTTCAATTCTATGCAAGTATACAAAGAGCACCATAATCAAACTATAATAAAAAATCTAAATAATGATAGTTTCCACTAACAAGATATCAAGGAAAATATGTGGTTCTGAGTGGCAGAAATAACTTTTTATGGCAGTAGGAAGTTTTCCAAATGTTCTGACCTGGTTTTCTGCTGGTGATTCTTTTTCATGCAATGAATTGTGCCAGCCCAGAGACACTTCTACGTTTTACCCGGCATTTGATGGTACCAGGCCCCAAACTCACCCTTGCATTTTAGTGGGGTATGCAAACTAACTTCTCTCAAACAGTTCTCTGAGAAATCAATGACCTTCTCTTAACTTCCATCTTATCTGCATGTTCTTCATCTCTAAAAGCTCAAAGTACCTCTGGTTTGTATATAAAAAAAATTTAATTACTATTATGCCAAAACAAATTATTGTTTCTTATAAAATTACAAACAGTTAAAATGGAAAAATAAAAAGGTTATAAGAGTTTCAGAGATATATATAAGATATGCATATAAAATAATTTCCGAAAATGTGGTTTCACTTTTTGATGAGACAGTTCTTAGCTAAAATGCTTAAAAAATTCACTCAAGATCTGGGTGTTCAAAATTTCATAGAAGATTCTATTCCTGTCTGTTCTGTTCAGCTGCTTGTTTCTGTGCCAGGCTTGGCATCTCTGTTCCAAGCCTTTTCCTATCCAGGTTAATAATGTTCCTTCTGGGGAAGTTGCTTGTCTCACTTTTGCCTGGATCCCTTGTGTGCACGTAAATCTTCAAAGGTTTTGGGACTACCACTTTCATTTACTTACTCAGAAATTTAAAGAAAAAAAAATGCAATTTTAATTAGATTTGGGGTTTTGTAAGAACGCAAAAAAAGATTTTTTTAAGTACGTTGATTAAACTTTCATAGGTGAATTGTTTTGAAATAGTTCTCACATCAGATATGAACTTGTGGGAAGCATATTTATTTTGATTCTTTCTCATGGCATCTGTCTCTAATAAAATGATGCACATTGTGCGTCTTCTCATAGCTTTACAAACACTTGAAATTTTGATAGTCTTAGATAATGAAAATTCCATATAAACATATTTGTGTCTTTTCATAGAAACCACAGAAAATACAAAAATAATGAAGACAACTCACTTGGCTTTTGGTGTCCCCATCTGTTGCCCATAATTTTTCCAGATATTCAAGGCTTGCACTAACATATTCATTATTTTTCTACCACCCTTCTGTATTTTAATCAAACAGGAGAGTTATCTGTCAGCTAGCAGTTGCGATGTGTGCTCTCTGTCTCCTGTTCATTGTTGCTACAAAACTGAATTTAAAAATCCAAAGAACTTTCAAAATCTTTGGGTTTGCTCCTCTGTGCAATAGGAAAATATATGAACTTTTATTAGTTACATAGTATCAAATGTATTTGTACGTGGCTGCATTTGTGAGTGTTTTGTCTTATAACTAGCTGTCAAAATGCACAATAAAAGGAAACATTAAATACTTGGCTATCACACTGAAATAAGGTAATATCAGTACATGCAAATACTGTGTCTTGCCCTTCTTGTATTGTACCCATTTCTGATGGATACCCAGGGGACTTACCTCTTTTTTCACACTTTAGCAACCTTTGTACTGCTCATCACAACAATAAAACCTATTCATTTCAAATATATAAATTTTTAACATGAATGCATCATCCTCTGAAGCAAAAACACTCTGGCTTTGAGTCTAATGCAATATATTAGGAAGAAGGTCAAACTTTTTAGGAGTGTTGTATAATGCTGTTTTTTCTTTGTTTCTGGATATTAAAATATGAAACACTTCTGTATTAAAAGAGTCTGTCATCTACTTATTAAGTGAGGAGTACTTAAGTGATGCCATCTGGAAGGTCACAGAATTGTTATTATATTATTAATTATTATATGAGTTAAAAGTACACTTAGTGTGGTTTTGTTTATTTTGTCTTTTAGATTTTTTTAACAGGGGATATTTTAAATAGTTGTAAAGCCAGATTTTTAAACCTCTCAACATATGTTCTCTCTCACCAGAAAAACAAAATAAAAGAAGAAAAATGGTAAGAGAAGAAATGTATCAGGCATTATCAAGTTCAGGTTTACTTGTTTTATGATGCACTAGCGGAGCATATCTTCCAGTTCTGTTCATATTTAACCAAGTTTGGACCCTTTAAGTTTCTACTACAAAGCACAGCAAAGTGAACAGTGGATATGTAAGCAAGTGTCAACATATATATGGGAAGTAAGATCTTGTTCCAAACTAGAAAAACAGTGTAGACATCCCTTACAAGGGTCATTGAGAGCATAATTTGTGGGTTTGCTCACTTATAGTTTTGTATATATTCTTTGTAAAGTTATTTCTAATCTGAAATAAACTGTGGCTGCAGTTATATTTTGTTCCATCCTGTTACTCCTGTCTGTTGCTGCTGACTACTCTTCATGTAAAATAACAATAGTTTAGCTAAATTGTTCCTTTTATTCTTGTGAACTTTTATAATAGTAGCCTAATAAAAATAGCAATTATATTTATTTTCAGCAGGTTCATTTCATCCATGGTTAGGCCTCCTTTGTTTTTGACTTCTGTCAACACTTAAGCTATGAAAAAGTTATTAGATTTTCTAAAATGTCCATGTGCCCAAATTCCAGCTTTTCAGGTGACAGATTTCAAGTTGCAGCAGCATTTCTCTGTGATTTTACAATCTAATTATTAATGCATTTTAAGAAAAAAAAAAGCCCAACCAATAATTGTATCTAATAATGGATCTACAGATATGAGAAATGAAAACAAAATTTACATAAAGAAGTGTAGTTATATGAAATATACTATCATTTGTATTTAGGAAGTGGAGGGAAAACAGGTCATAGCTTTGAAGAGGAACTATCCCATCATCTCCTTAAAATGGACATACTAAAAACAAAAATTACCAAAGTATTTCTAGTCTCTTAAACTGCAGCATAAACACCCCAGTACAGAGGAAGTATAGTTCCTTAAAAAGGAGCACCATCCTACCCCTTCCTCCAGGGGATTTTGGGCTATACCTCAGTTGAGCTGTTCCCCAATGTGCTGCTTTCCCATTGCATTCTCCAGGCATATCCATGCTAGAAAGATGAAACACCTATGAAAAAGCTGTGAACCACTCCCCCAAAAAGATGCTTTCTCATACCATGAAAAATGGAGTGTTCAGTCTTTTTCTAACAACTATGCCTGGGAAGAGTATAAACACATAAGAAATTGTGATGTGGGTAAATAATAGGTTTTGTT
>VZZY01009883.1:23335-37986 GCA_013400335.1 Eurystomus gularis | reverse complement strand
CCGGCGTCCCCCGCGGCGCCTGGCCCTGGAAACCCGTCACCACGCGGGAGGTGACGGAGGTGACGGAGGTGACCGAGACCATCGTGACGGAGATCGTGGAGGTGACCGAGTACCCTGCTGGCGAGAAGGGTGGCGAGCCCCTGGTCACCCGGATGGTCACAGTGCTGACGGAGCACGCCGGCCGTGCCGGACACACGGACGCCGCAGAGGTGACTGCCGGGCGGGGACCCTCGCCACGGAGGATGCTGTGCCGGCCACACGCCACCGTTGTGGTTGGGTTCTCTCTGCCAGAAGGTCTTGGCCACCGTCCTGCTCAGCCAGGGCCATGAGGTCCCACCACTGCTGGGTCCAGCCCATGCCAGGGCACGAGCACCACCCCAGCACAGCCCTGCTATGGGGTGGGACGCGGGGTCTGGATTCCTCTGTCCCCGGCGTCACCTCCTGGGTCATGGTGGGGTTGGGATGCCCCACGGCTGCCCCACGGCTGTGGCTTAGCCACCTCTCTCTGCAGGTGTCCCCGTGGGTTGTCCCTGTGCCAGAGGAGATGGTGGCGGCGGGTGCAGAGCGGGGCCAGGACACGGTGGAGAATCTGCTGGCCTGGGTGGCCGACATGGAGGAGCTGGTGGGCAACCAGAAGCCGCCATCGGCAGAGGCGAAGGTGGCCAAGGCCCAGCTGGAGGAGCAGAAGGTCAGACTCCAGCAGATCCTGCCAACGCATCCCACCCACACCGGGGATTAGGGGGCTGGGGGTGCCGGCAGCTGTGCCGAGGCGGCGCAGGAGGGAGGGAGAGGGGTCCTGGCACAGCCCTTGCACCCCACCAACCACAGCTCCTGAGGCGGCTGCTGGAGGAGCGGAGGCCACGTGTGGAGATGGTCCTGCAGGACAGAGCGGTGCCACTGTCACACAGCTCCGGCGTGGTGGCACACGACTCCAGCACGCCGGCACACAGCTCTGGCACAGCCGCAATGCCCGAGGGGAGCGGCAGCTTCTGTGGCCTCGGGGAGAAGTGGGACAAGCTGATGGAGGAGGCTGAAGCCAGGTGGGTCAGCACCGAGACCTTTGGCGGTGGCAGGTCCATGGCTGCTCCAGCATGAGGCCGCGAAGCACCGGGGCGGGAGCCGGCCTTTGCCGGGAGCTCGCTGGGGTCCCGCTGGGGCTGGAGCAGAGCAGCAGCTCCAGAGTGGCTGTGCCAGAGCCCGGCTGGTTGGCACAGTGGTGCTGGGGCAGGGGATGGGCAGCCGGTGGGTCGTGGAGCAGGGCTGGGACTGGCATGGCCATCTCCGGCTCACCACCCTCCCTGGCACAGGTATGGCCGCCTGGAGCGGATCCTGCCGGCGGCACAGGCCTTCCAGGAGGCCGTGGACTCCTTCCAGGAGTGGCTGGGAGCCACAGAGCGGCAGCTGGCCCAGCTCTGGCGCGCCGACGGCTGCGTCGGCCATGTGCAGGACGCCCACCGGCAAGCCCAGGTTGGCACCGCGGCGGGCACGGGGCGAAGTGGGTCGTGGTGAGGCCGGGGGAGCTGGGAGCAGGGCTGCGGGGAGGGCTGGGGGTACCGGTGGGGATGGGGCTCGCTGAGGGTGCCGAGGGGTCGGGGGCATCAGCCGCAGCCGCTGCCACGGGAGCCTCTTGCCCAGGCCCTCTGCGAGGAGATCCGCGGGCGGCTGGGGGAGCTGGACGTGGCCCTGGAGAGTGGGCAGCGGGTCCTGGAGATGGTGACAGGCAAGTGGCACCGGCCGGGGCGCAGGGGGAAGCTCTGGGCTCGGCCAGCACCGCGGGCACCCCGGCGCTGGGTGTCCTCAGGGTGCTCCAAACCAAGCTGGGGGCTGCGGGGGCTTGGTGTCCTGGTGGGGGGGCATGATGTTGTGTGGTGCTGGAGCGTGGCCAGAGAAGGGCAACAGAGCTGGGGAAGGGTCTAGAGCAGGAGTGTGGTGAGGAGCAGCTGAGGGAGCTGGGGGGGATGAGCCTGGAGCAAAGGAGGCTCAGGGGAGACCTTCTGGCTCTGCACAACTCCCTGCCAGGAGCTTGGAGCCAGGTGGGGTTGGGCTCTTCTCCCAAGGAACAAGTGACAGGACAAGAGGAACCGGCCTCAAGTTGCCCCAGGGGAGGTTGAGGTTGGAGCTGAGGAAGAATGTCTTGGTGGGCAGGGCTGTGAAGGGCTGTGCCAGGCTGGGCAGGGCAGTGGTGGAGTCCCCATGGCTGGAGGGGTTTCCAAGCCGTGGAGATGTGGTGCTGAGGGCCAGGGGTTAGTGGTGCCCTGGCAGTACTGGGGGAACGGGTGGACTCCAGGAGCTTCAAGGTCTCTTCAAACCCAAATGATCTGATGCCTCTGTGGTGGGGTTCACAGCATCACATGGTGGGACACCCAGCGTTCCATCGGGTGTAGAGGGCCCAGGAGGGACCCATGGGGGTCGGGGACATGGTGGGCCAGGCTGCGCCAGCAGCGAGGGCAACCAGGGAGTTGAATTTTGGCTCTGATGGGGACGAGGACCAGAGCCGGGTCCAGGCAGGTGAATATGACAGGGTGACTATGACGGGGGGCATGGTGCTGATGACCATTGGCGGTGGTCGCAGGGGAGGAGGCCCAGCTGACGCAGGAGAAGCTGGAGTCACTGCGGATGCGGTACCTCATCGTGGGCCAGAGCAGCGCCGACACCGTGCACCGGCTGGGCCAGACCCTGGAGGCCTCATCCCGCCTGGGCACGGCCCATGAGGACCTGGCTCTGTGGCTGGGCCGGATGGAGACGGAGCTGGGCTCCGGCGGCCACGGTGACCATGAGCCCCCCCTGCTCAGTGCCAGCGACAGGGAGAAGGTGCGGGACGTGGTGCCGGGTCCCGGCAGCCCCTGCCATGCGATTCCGCAGCACCGCTGCTGGCGCAGCTGATGGCTGCTCTCCCCGGCACAGTTCCAACAGATCCTGGAGGCCCAGCTCGCCCGCTCGGCCGGGCTCGGTGAGCGGCTGGAGGAGGTCGGCCAGGTGCAGCTGGACGCCCAGAGCCTCTGCTCCCAGCTTGCCCAGCAGAAGGTGGGTCTGCGGCACTGCCCACACTGGTGTGCACCTGCCGGTGACCAGAGGTCCTTGGGGATGGTGGGGAAGGGACCCAAAGGGTGCCCAGATGACCCTGGGGTCACTGGTGACGGGACCCAAAGGGTGCCCTGATGTCCCTGGGAATATTGGCTCTGCATCCCTCTCTGCTGACCTCCTTCAAGGACGCCGACGGTAGAACCCAAAGGGTACCACACGTCCCTGGGGACGCCACCTCTGGGTCTTTGCTCCTCTGGGCTCCTGCAGCAGCACTGGGGAGGGACCCAAAGTGTGCCCAAACGACCCTGGGGACACTGGTGACGGGACCCAAAGGGTGCCTCGATGTCTCTGAGGACGCTGGCTGTGGGTCACCTGTGCACAGAGCTGCTGGTGCCACCACCGCACCCGGCACCCACCCACCTTTGCCTTCCAGCTGCTCTCGGCTGAGATCCTGCAGCACCGGGGCCTGGTGGAGCGTCTGCTGGGGCTGGCAGAGCCGCTGCTGTGCCGCTGCCCCGAGCCCCTGCGCCAGCACCTCCAGGTGAGCTGCTGCCTGCGGGTGCCAGTGGGGACCTCAGTGGTGCCCCAGCCGCAGTGCTGCGCGGTGCCGTGTGCCCCGCCGGTGACGTCTCGCCCATCCTCGCAGCCTTCGGCGCGGGTGCTGCGGGAGCGTGCGGAGCATCTGTCCCTGCAGAGCGGAGCCTGCGCCGTGCAGCTGGAGCTGGCCCAGTCGCTGCTGGCCCAGTTCGCCGAGGCGCGGGATGAGCTGTGGCCCTGGCTGGAGGAGACGCGCCACGTCGCCGTGCAGCTCGCCCCCAACGCCATTGGCTACGAGGCCTTCCGCGAGCAGCAGGCACTGCTGCAGGTCAGGGCACTGTGACCGCAGAGACGGGGACGTGGCGATGGCGAAGGCAGGGACATGGCGATGGCGAAGGCAGGGACACGCGAAAAGTGAAGGCAGGGACACAGTGAAGGAGAAGGCAGAGACCTGGTGACAGCAAAGGCAGGGACATTCAGAAAGAAGAGACACGGCAAAGATGGACACAGGAAAGTGAAGGCAGGGACACGGGGAAGGGGAAGGCAAAGGCAGGAATATGGGGAAAGGGCAGGCAGGGACACGGGGAAGAGGCAAAGGCAGAGGCACGGTGACAGCAAAGGTGGGGACATGGCGAAGGCAGGGGCACCTTGTGCCACCTCATGGGGTCAGGAGCAGTGCTGGTGCCACGTGCCATCAGCAATGGGGTGGAGGTGGCACCACCATGGGGATCACCAGGCTGGAGCACCCAGCGCTGGGTGCAGAACCAGGGCAGCACCCGGGCACGGTCCTGGCCCCTGGGCACGGTCCTGGCCCCGGCGTGTGCCATGGCCCTGGCTCTGCCCTCAGTGCCTGCGGGAGGCCATCGCCGAGCACCGGCCAGTGATGGGGAAGCTGCAGCGCGTCACGGCGCAACTGGTGGAGCTGAGCCCAGAGCAGGGTGCCCCATTCCTGCGGCAATGCCGAGAGGCCGAGGAGCAGTATGGCAGCATCCGCGAGCGTGTGAGCCAGGCAGCTGCTGTGCTGGAGGATGCTCTGCCACGGTACAGCCAGGTACGGGCACTGGAACCGGGGCGGCTGGCGCCTACTGGGGCTTCCCCTCCACTGGTGGCCAACCGTGGCTGGTGGTTCGGCAGCTGACGGAGCGCATGGACCTGCTGTTGGAGTGCCTGGAGCGGCTGCAGAGCCGGCTGCAGAGCCAGCCTGGCATCCGCGGCGATGCCGCACATCTCCAGGAGCGGATCCGCGAGAACAGCCTGGCCCTGGGCGAGCTGGAGAAGCTGGGGGTGGCTCTGGAGAGTGTCCAGGCGCAGGGCAGTGAGCTGCTGGCCACCATGCAGGCTGCGAACTCCGACGCCGCTGCCAGAGGTACCAGCACGGCACAGCACAGAAGGGCAGGTGCCACGCACCGGGCATCCCGGTAGTGCCACGTCCCTGGTGGGGGCTACGTCGGGGCCCAGATCCTGCAGCTGGTGCCCATTCCAGCCCCGTCCTCATGTCCGGCAGGGATCCAGGAGCGGATGGTGCAGCTGCGGTCCCAGTGGGGCTGCCTGCGGGGCCAGTGCCAGGAGCAGGAGAGCCGGCTGCGGGAGCTGCTGGCGCTGGCTGAGCGGTTCTGGCACAGTCTCTCGGAGCTGGCGCTGACACTGAGCGATACCCAGCAGCTGGTGCTGGGGCTGGAGGAGCCCAGTGGCGAGCCCGAGGCCATCCGCGCCCGGCTGTGCACCATGCAGGTACGGGCCACCGAGGGGGCAGCCCCATGGCATGGGCAGCGCCACGGCACAGGCAGCCCTATGGCATTGCCAGTGCCTTGGCGTGGGCAGCCCCATGGCACAGGCAATGTCATGGCATGGGCAGCCCCATGGTCTGGGCAGCTCCACGGCACAGGCAATGCCAAACGCGCAGTGCCCAGCAGGCGCTGCGGGAGGAGATCGAGGCGCTGCAGGGTGAGCTGGACGCGCTGGGCAGCCTGGGCGTGGAGCTGATGGCATCATGTGGGGACCCCGACAAGCCAGATGTCACCAAGAGCCTGGATGAAGTGAGTGCCAGCGGGTGCTGGTCCAGCGAGGGGCCGAGGGGGTGTCCCGGGGCAGATCGTGGCTGTGCCAGGCTGGTGTCCCTGCACAAGGGACCCTGGGGCTGCCAAGGGCCAGCCCCCGCACTGGTGCCCACTGTCCCCTGTGCCCCGCAGCGGCACTGGCTGGTTCCTGACCCCCCCCCGATGCTCACCGACCCCTGCGCAGTGCCGCTGACCCCCATGCCCAGACCCTCATGTGGCACCACTGACCCCCGTGCCCGACTCCCATGTGGTGCCACTGACCCCGATGCCCAGACCCTTGTGTTGTGCCACTGACCCCTGTGCCCAGCCCCATGTGGCACCACTGACCCTTTTGCCTGACACTGCTGACCCCCGTGCCCAAAACGTCATGTGGCACCATGGACCCCTGTGTCCTGACCCCTACACGGCGCCGCCACCTCCTGTGCCCGGTGCCACTGACCCCTGTGCCCGGCCGCAGCTCTACTCCTCCTGGCACAGCCTGAACCGGGTGTGGACGGAGCGATTCGCCCGCCTCGAGGAGCAGCTCCAGGCCGCCATCACCTACCGGGACACCATGCAGGTGGGCACAAGCAGCACCGGGCGGGCAGAGGGGCTGGTGGGTTGGCACTGGGGACATGGGAATGGGAGGGGGACTGGCAGAGGGGCTGGCAGAGGGGTTGGTGGAAGGGTTGGGGTCTCCCTGGGTCCCATGGCTGGTGCCAGCCCCACACCTGGGTGCCACCAGGATGCCGGCACCCTGGCAGGGCTTGGGCCAGAGGTGCCAGGCTGGGGGGTCTCCAGGGTGCCAGAGGTGCCGATGCCCACGGTGCCTGCGGGTTGCAGAGGCTGTTGGAGTGGCTGGAGGCGGCCGAGCTGCGCCTGGCTGAGGAGTTCCTGGTTGGGGGGGACCTGGACATGGTGCAGCAGCAGCTGGCAGAGCTCAAGGTGGGCACAGGGTTGGGGGGTGCCTGAGGTGGTGGTGGGGGGAGTGTGGCCGTGGGACGGGGACGGTGCCCCCGCGGTGCTCGAGTCCTGCCCGGGGTGGCCAAATCCTGCCCCCAAGGTGCCCTCCCTGCTCCCCACGAGGAGGAGCTCTGGGGCCAAGCTGTGCCACACCAGGCTGTGCCAAATCACGTAATGCATGCCAGAGCCAGCGCTGCCATGCCGTGCTGTTCTGTGCCAAACCAGACCGAGTTCTGTCATGCTGTGCTGTGCCAAACCATGCAGTGCATGCCAGACCTAGCTCTGCCATGCCACACTGTGCCATTCCCTGCCAAACCAGACCCAATTCTGTCATGCCACACAATGCAGTGCATGCCACACCCAGCTCTGCCATGCTGTGCCACGCCAAACCAGACCTGACTCTGCTATGCCATGCTGTGCCATTCAGTGCCAAACCAGACCCAGCTCTGCCATGCCATTCCATGCAGCATGTGCCAGACCCAGCTCTGCCACACGGTGCTGTGCGGTGCCACGCGGTGCTGTGTGCGGTGCCCAGCTAGCCCCCACGGCTGTGGTGGGGGTCGCCTGCTCACCGCCATCCCACAGGAGTTCAAGCGGGAGCTCTACCAGTGCAAGGTGGACGTGGAGAGCCTGCGGCACCAGGCTGGCACGAGGGACACGGGCAACGGGGACCCCCTGGCACCACTTAGCGACTTCCGCAGGCGCTGGGACAGGCTGGAGGAGGAGATCGTCGGTCGCCAGGTACCGGCCGGGCACAGAGCGGGGGTCTTGAGTGGGTGCGGGGCACAGGGGAGGTGGTCGTGGCACCTGAGCCATGGATCTGGCACCGGCATGAGGCCAAAGCCACCTCATGGAGGGTGCCCTGGGTGTGCACGGGGTGCTGTGGGGGTGCTGGGTGGGTTCATGGGGATCTGTGTGGGCACTGGGTGCCTGGTGTAGGTGGGGTTCCTGGGGTGCCATGAGGGTGCTGGATGGGCAGATGGGGAGCTGGGTGGGTGCTTGTGGTGCCAGGTGGGTGCTGAGTACGTGGGGTGCTGGATGGGCGTACAGGGTGCCAGGTGGGTGCAGAATGCATGGTGCTGGATGGGTACAGGGGGTACTGGGTGGGTTTGTGGCGTGCCATGTGGGTGCATGGTGCTGGGTGGGTGCATGAGGGGCTGTGTGGGTGCACAGGGTGCCCTGTGGGTGCTGGTTGCATGGTGCTGGGTGGGGTCATGTGGTGCCCTGTGGGTGCTGGGTGCATGGTGCTGAGTGTGTGGGTGCTGTGCGGGTGCCATGTGGGTGCCGTATGGGTACCGTGCATATGGTCGGGGCACTGGCGGCTCCCGGCACACCAGTGCCCGTTGCTCCCCCTGGCCCGGGCAGCACCAGCTGGAGGCGGCGCTGCTGGGACTGGGCCAGTTCCAGCACCAGCTGGAGGAGCTGCTGCAGTGGCTGAGCCGCACCGGGGACCAGCTGCGGGGCCCGACGCTGCTGCGCCCGGACCTGCAGAGCTGTGAGATCGAGCTGGCCAAGCACCGGGTGAGCACCGCGCCGGCACCCTCCGCACTAGATCCCTGAGTCATGGCATGGGGGGGTTGGAAGGGACCTCTGGAGATCATCTGGTCCAAGCCCTGCTCCAGCAGCTCACTGAGAGCAGGGGGCCCAGGATCATGTCCAGGCGCCTTTGGAATCTCTCCAGAGAAGGAGACTCCACAACCTCTCTGGGCAGCCTGCACCAGGCTCCGACACCCTCACACCAAACAAGTTTCTCGTCCTGCTCCCATGGAACCTCCTGGGTTCCAGTTGGTGCCCGTTGCCCCTTGTCCTGTCACCGGGCACCACTGACAAGAGTCTGGCCCCATCCTCTTGCCCCCCATGGGCCCTTGAGCTCTTGCTCAGCATTGCTCAGATCCCCTCTGAGGCTTCTCTTGTGCAGCTCAGCAGCCCCAGGGCTCTCAGCCTTTCCTGGGCACAGAGATGCTCCAGGCCCCTCAGCATCTCCGCAGCCTGCGCTGGACTCTCTCCAGCAGCTCCTGGTCTGTCTGGAACTGGGGAGCCCAGCCCTGGCCCCAGGAGTCCCGAGGTGGCCTCAGTGGGGCAGAGCAGAGGGGCAGGAGAACCTCCCTGGAGCTGCTGCCCACACTCTTCTCCATGCCCCCAGGAGACCATTGTCCTCCTTGGCCCCATTGCTGGCTCATGGTGAACTTGTCCCCCAGCTTCCCAGCAGGTCACCCCTGCCCTGCACTGGTCCATGGAGTTATTCCTCCCCAGGGTCAGGACCATCCCTTTGTGCTAGCAGAACCTCGTAAGGTTCCTCTGTACCCAGCTCTCCAGCCTGGGTGGACATGGCCCAGTCCTGCTGTGCCCCATCTCACCAGAGGTCGTGGTTATGGTCCTCCTGCCGCAGGGTGTTCTCCAGCACCCTCCTCCCAGTGCTGCCGTCAAGCCCCGAGGTGTTGGCATCCAGGTGGGCCGGGCAGCGTGAGAACGCGTCCCCTCCCACGGTGACACCATGGAAGGAATGAGGTGTCTCCGCGCTGCCGGGAGGCAGCCGAGCCCACGGCAGGCCCAGCACTGCGGCCCCTTGCCTGGGCATGCTCCTGCCGCGTCTGATGCTGGCGCGGTGCTGTGACACACCAGCCGTGCCGGGGGTGGCCCCAGGCTCCTCCGTGCCCCTTCCCGGCAACCTCCCTGCTGCAGAGCAACAAATTTGGTGCCTCTCACCTGCCTCATGCCACGCTGGGGCCAACAGCCGGGGTGCTGGCGCTGGGGCATCCCTGGTGCCATGGTGAGGTCAAGAGCTGATGGGCTGGAGCTGGGACATCCCTGGTGCCACGGTGGGGCCAAGAGCTGATGGACCAGTGCTGGAGCATCCACAGTGGGGCCAAGAGCCATGGTACTGGTGCTGAGGCATCCCCAGTGCCATGGTGAGGCCAAGAGCTGTGGTGCTGGCACTGGAGCATCCTTGGTGCCATCGTCCCCTGGCGCGGTGCTCCCCAGACCCCATCCTCATGGGGCTGCCATCGCTGCGGTGCCAGCACTGGTGCAGGCAGTGACGGTGTCCTGGTGCGAGGGTCTTTGCTTGGCTGTGTGGTGCCGAGTGCTGGCCATGACCACGGCACCGCGTCCCCAGGTGCTGCGGAACGACGTGATGTCCCACGCGCGCACGGTGCAGTCGGTGAACGAGGCTGGGCAGGGCCTCCTGCTCTGCAGCCTTGGCGAGAGCGTGGACGGGCTCCGGCGCAGCCTCCAGCAGCTCAACCAGCGCTGGGACCTGGTGCGGAGCCAGACCGAGAGCCGGCAGCTGGAGCTGGAGAACAACCTCAGCCAGGTACCGGGCACAGTGCAGCCACTGAGCCCACCGCAGTGCTGAGCTGAGCCCACCATGGCGCTGAGCCAAACCCCCACCGTGTCCCCAGGTTCAGGACATCACGCTGGAGATGACAGAGCTGCTGCAGTGGCTGGAGCAGGTGGAGCTGCAGCTCTTCTTCTCCAAGCCAGCATGGGGCCACCCAGACACCACCAAAGAGAAGCTCAATGCACACCTGGTGAGCACTGTGGCCGTGCCGGCTCCCCCAGTGTCCCTTGGGGTGGGGGGGGTACATGTGTCCCAAACCTTCCTCTCTCTGCACCAAGGGGCTGGGACCCTTCTCTGTCTTCTCCTCGACCCCTCCTGTCCCCATCCCCTGTCCCTCCAGCTCCCCCAGGACAGAGCAAAAGCCCCATCCTTGTTCCTGTCCTCAACCTCATCTTTGTCCCCCTCCCTGTCCCCGTCCATCCCTGCCCTCATCTCCATTCTTGTCCTCATCCACATCCTCATCCTTGTCCCATCTCCATACTATTCCCAACCTGTCCCTGTCCCCATCCCATCTCCATCTCCATCCCTGTCCTTGTCCCCATCCCTGTCCTTGTCTTCATCCCTGCCCTTGTCCCCATCCCCATCCCCATCTCCATCCCCATCCTTATCCTTGTCCCCCATCCCATCTCTGTGCCCATCCCATCCCATCCCATCCTCATCCTCATCCTCATATCCATCCCCATTCTCATCCTTGTCCCCATTCCCATCTCTGTGCCCATCCCATCCTTGTCTCCATCCCATCCCTGTCCCTCCGTGGAACGGTGATGCCTCTGTCCCCGCGGCAGGAGCTGTGCAAGGAGCTGGAGGAGAAGCAGGCGGCGTTCAGCAGCGTGCGGGAGCGGCTGCGGCGGCTGCTGGCCTCGTGCCGTGCCGGCCGGCCCTGCAGCACCGAGCACAGCCTCCGCATCCTGGAGCAGAAGTGGGAGAGCGTGCAGGAGGAGGCCCGCGAGAGGAAGGTGCGGCAGCAGCACGAGAACCACGCACGGGAGCACGGCCACCGCCGGAGCCACGGTGCATGGAGAGAGGGTCACGGAATCACTCTGGGGGGAAGAGACCTTTGACATCGTCAAGTCCAACCATCAACCCAGTGCCACCAGGGCCCTTTACTGCAAGTTTAAAACCAAAAAGTGTTCTGCTCTTGAAGCTCTGGAGAAAAAAGGTCCAATTATGGAAATAAACCCAAAGATTGGCTCTTTGGGGCCTGGCTCTTCTGCCAAGGAACAAGCGATAGGACAAGAGGAACCAGCCTCAAGTTGCCCCAGGGGAGGTTGAGGTTGGACACGAGGAACAATTTCTTGGTGGGAAGGGCTGTGAAGGGCTGTGCCAGGCTGGGCAGGGCAGTGGTGGAGTCCCCATGGCTGGAGGGGTTTCCAAGCCGTGGAGATGTGGTGCTGAGGGCCAGGGGTTAGTGGTGCCCTGGCAGTGCTGGGGGAACGGGTGGACTCCAGGAGCTTCAAGGTCTCTTCCAACCCAAACGATTCCGTGATTCCCCAGCTCTCTGATAACGTGTTATCCCTGATTACCCACAGGATCGTCTCACTGAGGGGCTGACGGTCACCACTGAGTTCCATGGCACTGCGCAGGAGCTGCTGCGCTGGGTGGCCCAAGCTGAGGAGCTCCTGGGCTCCCCTGCACCGCCCAGTTTCATCCTCGACACTGTCACTGAGCAGATCCAGGAGCACAAGGCAAGTGCAGGATGAGCTGGCATGGTGCCAGCCTGGAGGTACTCCTGGGCCTGCTGGGACTGGCTCATGGCTTAGGTCAGCAGCAGTGTGGGCAGCAGGAGCAGGGCAGGGATCGTCCCCTGCACTGGGCACTGGGGAGGCCCCACCTCCAATGCTGGGGTCAGTTCTGGGCCCCTCACTCCAAGAAGGACCTTGAGGGGCTGGAGCGTGGCCAGAGAAGGGCAACGGAGCTGGGGAAGGGTCTAGAGCAGGAGTGTGGTGAGGAGCGGCTGAGGGAGCTGGGGGGGGTTGAGCCTGGAGCAAAGGAGGCTCAGGGGAGACCTTCTGGCTCTGCACAACTCCCTGACAGGAGCTTGGAGCCAGGTGGGGTTGGGCTCTTCTGCCAAGGAACAAGTGACAGGACAAGAGGAAATGGCCTCAAGCTGCCCCAGGGGAGGTTGAGGTTGGACCTGAGGAAGAATTTCTTGGTGGGAAGGGCTGTGAAGGGCTGTGCCAGGCTGGGCAGGGCAGTGGTGGAGTCCCCATCCCTGGAGGGGTTTCCAAGCCGTGGAGATGTGGTGCTGAGGGCCAGGGGTTAGTGGTGCCCTGGCAGTGCTGGGGGAACAGTTGGATTCAAGGAGCTTCAAGGCCTCTTCCAGCCAGAACAATTCCACGTTTCTATGAATCCATGGGGCTGGGCTCTGTCTGGAGAGGTCTCATGTGGCACTGGCAGTGGGAGGGGAAATCTCGAGGCTGCTGGTGGGACGTTTCTTCCTGCAGTGTTGGAACAAGTATTTCCTGAGCCAGGCTGCGCCCAGGGGCTCTACTCCTACACCGGAGCCATTGATGTGTCCCCAGCTGCCCCTGCTCTCCACAGGCCCTGGTGAAGGAGGCGAACACCTACGAGGAGAAGCTTGGTGGCCTGGAGGCTGTTGCATCTCGCTTGAAGGACTTCAGCAGGAGGCAGGACGGGGCCGTCATCCAGAACCTGGTGCTGAGTGCCAGGGAGCGGCTGGGCAAGGTGCTGCAGCGGGCGGCGGAGCGAGGGGCCGCACTGGAGGATGCCCGCAAGCGCGCCAAGCAGGTACCAGGAGATGTAGTGCTGAGGGACTGGGCTTGGTGGTGACCTGGCAGTGCTGGGGGAACGGTTGGACTTGACGATCTCCAAGGTCTCTTCCAAGCCAAATGACTGGATGAGTCTGTGGTTCTATGATTCCAGGGGCTGTGTGGCTCCGGCACAGGGACCGTGCCACACTGGCCCATGGTTCACCCCATGGTGGTGCCCAGGTTGTGCAGCTCTGTTGGGTGGCTGCTGTGGTCACCATCTGGGTCACCCTACTTGTCCCAAACCCTCCATTGCTTACAAGGACACCCCCACATCCAATCCCCTCCCTTCCAGTTCAGTGAGTCCCGGCAGCTGCTTCTGGACTGGATGGATGAGGTGGAGCAGAGCTTGGAGGTGCCACAGGACACGGCTGCGAGCCAGGAGGAGATCAAGAGCCAGCTGGTCCAGCACAAGGTGGGGACCAGGAGAAGGTAAAGGGCCCACTGGCCCATCACAAGGTGGGACCAGGGGGAGATCAAGGGCCAACCGGCCCAGCAGAAGGTGGGACCAGGGGGACATCCCCAGCTCCCAGTGGGACACCATGGCGCGGTGCTGGGGGCCGTGGGTGGCAGGGAGGTGGTCTCACCTCCACTCTCCGCAGGCATTCCAGAAGGTCCTGCGGTCGAAGCGGCCGGTGTACGAGGCGACGGTGCGGAGCGGGCGGGCACTGCGGGAACGGGCCCGGCTCCCCGAGGACCTGCAGCCGCTGGAGGAGCTGCTGGGGGAGCTGAAGGAGCGGTGGGACGCGCTCTGCAGCCGGGCAGCTGAGAGGTGGGACTGGGTGGGATGGGGTGTGACAGGGGTGGAGGTGGGATGGGGATGGGGTGGGCTGGGGCATGGATCAGGATTAGATAGAAATGCAATGGGGATAGGATGGGATGGTGAGGAAGATAGGATGGGGTGGGATATGATGGGATGTAGCAGGAAAGGATGGGGATGAAGATGAGGATGGGCATGAAGATGAGGATGAGAATGGACATGAGGACGGGATGGGGATATGATGGGATGGGATGAGGTGGGATGGGGATGAAGATTTGGATCAGACGGAGATGGGATACAATGGGGTGGAATACATGGGAGAGGATGGGATGGTATTAGGTATGGGACAGTATGGGATACGAATCAGATGGGGATGAGATGAGATGGGATAATGGGGCTGGGATACATGGGATGGGACAGGAAGAAGATGAAGGCAAGGATGAGATGGAGTGGGGTGAGATGAGGATGAAGATGAGGTGGGATAGGCATGGGACAGAACAAGGTGGGATGGGTTGGGATGCCTGTGCTCTGCTCACCACGCGGGTCCAGGGTGGTCACAGCATTGCCCTTCCTCCCTGGCACTGCTCTCCGTGCCCAGGCCCCCCCACTCCAGCCCCACAGGGCTCTGGCCCCTGCGGCACAGCCAGGATCCATCCATGGGGCTGCTGGTGGAGCTCCCTGCGCCGCGGCACCGGCATCTCCCACATCTCCCCTCGCAGGCAGCACAAGCTGGAGGAGAACCTGCTCTTCTCAGGCAAGTTCACGGACGCGCTGCAGGCCCTCATGGACTGGCTGTACCGGGCCGAGCCACAGCTCAGCGAGGACGTGCCTGTCGGCGGCGACCGCGACCTGGTCGGTGACCTGATGGACAAGCACAAGGTGGGTGTCCCTGCCTTGCCTCCCTCACCCTGGTGCGGTAACGGGAACCAGGCTGGGACCTCCCTGGCGTGTCCCCCCCATCACCAGGTGTTCCAGAAGGAGCTGGGCAAGCGCGCGAGCTGCGTGAAGGCGCTGCGGCGCTCGGTGCGGGACCTGACGCGCGGCAGCACCAACGGCGACGCGCAGTGGCTACGGCGGCAGCTGGAGGAGCTCAGCACCCGCTGGGACCTCGTCTGCACCCTCTCTGTCAGCAAGCAGGCCCGGCTGGAGGCCGCGCTGCGGCAGGTGGGTGCCAGGGGTGCCAGGGACTCCCTGGGTAGAGAGGTTGGGGTCTGCAGCCAGTG